>JARJDS010033954.1:0-52458 GCA_030264155.1 Atheta pasadenae | reverse complement strand
ACCATGAAAATGTTTGCCATGTTCGCATTTTTAACTATTACGTTGTTCAGACCATCGTAATAATCTAGATGTAATTTGAATGTAATGCGCTCTTTATTGGCGGTATTCCTGCGCGAGGGCGCGAGTATGATCACTGCTGTCGAGGGGGAGGCAAAATATGCGCGCATTATGGCCAGGTCGTACGCGGCGCTTATCGCCCATCTCGCGCGCGGCAATTTGCATTCAAACGAGGGTGTAACCCTGCCCTAACCTAATAGCGAGCCGGCCGGCCGGCCTGGTGTGAACGCTCGCCTTCGTGTGCGCTCGGCTTGCGGCGTGTGTGCAACTGCAGCTCAACGTGCACGCTGCTTGTCGAATACAACACACAATACATTCTCGCTCGTTGGCAACGCTCCCCAACAGCACACGCCAAGCAACGACGAAGCGTTTGCATCGCAACGAGACTCGTTCGAGGTTCGGTTTGCCTCGACCGGCTGTGGTTCTCGCCCGTGGCGTGTCTATGTATGCATACCCGGCCGGTTGGCGCTGCGACACGGCGCAAACTCGAACCTGGCCCGAACGCGCGCGACGCGCTCTTTGTCCGGCCGAGGCACACGCAAGGCAGCAGCGCAGCGCCTCTCCAGTTCGTTGCCGCAACGTCGCGTGTTTGGTGGTGCTCCCATAGCAATCGCATCTCGCTCGGTCGCTCTTCTTGTGTGAATCGCGCCGGGCCGCGCGTTGTGTTGTTTACTCTCGATCGCGCCTATAAAGCATAAAAAAAAAGAATTTGCAACTACGGCGGCAGTGAAATTCCAGTGCTAGGAAGACTTGTTTTCTTAAACAGTCTACATTGAAGTAACAACGCCGCAGCGTGGTGATTCGTTTGTTTCTTACAAACAAAACCCACCCGGCGACTCTACGCAGATCAAGTGCGTGGTGCTGCCAGCGCTCAAGAACCAAAACGCAAGCTACACGAAACGCAGGATTAAGTGCTTCTAGTGTTTTAAGTTCGGCCAGTGCTATTCATCCACAACCTTCGTCAAGCAGCGGTTATGCGTATTTCAATTTGGATATGAAAGATATGGGACCTGACATGGTAAATAAACAAACATTGTTCGCTGTAAGACGAAGAGTGCGGCAGGCCAGACGCAAGCCACGTCGAGTCGGCGTTTTGCCGTCTCCTCGAGGCCTTAGCGGCAATAGCGATTCAAAAACAACGCGTCTCAATATCGCCTCGCATTATTAAGAGCTGCTGCGTACGCAGTGCATGTCGGTTAATTGCAAGTGCCGAGGTTAAGGAGGTCGTTTTCGAATTTTACTCCTATGCCCACACATGCACTGCGTCACAAGTGTAGGCCGGCATACACAATCGATGGTCTCGCGGGTACGAAAATGCGATTTGTACACTTCAAGAATGGTTGGGATTTAAAGCTGAAGCTTTGAAACATGTTTGAACTTGCTTATCATTCATCCAGTATCAGTTTGCTAGAATTGTTGCTATTTCTGTTCTTATTTTTATGTTGGAGTGGTAGTTGTAATGTCAGTTTGGGTTGTGTGCGGAGTCGCCGTCGTGGTCGTGCAACAGGTTCTCCGGGCGGGCGATAGCCATACAGCCATGCCGGGAGTGCGAGCGAGTAACCATCGCGCTCCTCGGCTTTGTTTGCGCCGATGGCCAGGTAGCCATTTTCAAGGTGGGTTGTTTTAATACAGCCGCTCTCGTCAAGCCGCGTGCTTTGCAATTGCCTTTAGCTCGAGTCTCTTCAGTCTGACGCCGGATCGAGGGGTTCGAAGTCTTCGCATCTCCAACACCAATGCACGTGGATTTACGACTTTTGAACCGCGACAAAAGCCTGAGTCGGTGTCAGGCTTGGTTTGAGACCCAGGGCCATTCGAAATCTGTTCGTTATTGGTCTTTGTTTAACTTTGTCTGGGGTATTGTTTGATATTAATAATATCACACGCATAATTTTGAGGTTAGGATTGGCGTAGGTGTTCATCAGGATCAGTTTCACTTTGTTGTTTTGAACTAGTCATTACCAGCCGGTTGTCGCCTAGCAACGATGATGATACAACACACTCATTGTTTACATTTGTCTAGCCCAGCCCAGGTCTATACTTGCTTGTATTCATCTCGTTTGCTGTTTTCCTCAACAGTGTGGGCTGGTGTGCCGGCGCGCCGATGCAATTTGGGCGCGTTTCATTTTCTCCAACTTTGCTCGCATTGAATTGTCGTCGAGAGCCGTATCGGGAACTCGACGTCGCTCTCGAGTCGCGACTCGTCGTTAGTTATCCGCGCGCTCTTCACGCTTTCAATGCGACGCTTCTCTGCACCCGTATGGGCATAATGGCTTCGAACTAGCCTAGCGCCAGTACTGGCACTGGCTCTCCCTACACTCCCCAGTTTCGCATTGCAACTGAAGCAATCTAGAAGCGAGTAACAATTGGCATAAGCATTACTCTCCACGTGATGGAACACGAACCATGTTGTTTGTCGTTTTCGTCCTTTCCGGCCTTCGTCAATCACAATTCTAAGCGAATACCCTATTTTCATTGTTCTCCTGCTATATATGACCTGGTACCAGTGGTGTCGCTGTGGAACGTTCGAAAAATTTATATAGCGAAAAATGACCTAACATTAGTCATCGGGTTAATTCCCTCTCTCGCGTTGTTGAAAGTTTGGTACGTGTGTCCGCGTTCGACGTCGTCGCTCTATAGATTATTGTTTACCTTGACAACGACCATGTTGCGAGCGGCGTTATTTATTACATCTTTGCGTAATTACTGGCACGCTGTTGCCGTACAGCGCACGATTCATTCCCGACCAGGCTTTGTTTGAAAATTTTGGAAGCTTATTTATATCAGCATAGATCGCTACATTATGGAGGTTCCAAACAGCTGTGATGGCTGACAAACAATCGATCAATTATTTGTTTTGTTCACTGTTTTCTTATGAGAATCATTATTAATTTGTATTTACACTGAGTAAATTATTTTAATAAACCGATTTTATCTCTTTGTTTTCTCACTTTATACCAAAGTAATCAATAGCCTATTATATTTCACTTTGAACAAAACAATCAAAAATTTTCACGGATGGGCAACTTTGTTATTTGTAATCACCAAACATTTTTACGATCATAATAAATATTTTTGATATGTGTAGAAATAAAAACGCTGATATCATATAACAAATCAAGGTTGTTGTGGAAACAACATCATTTTCGGGCGGGTACACACTTTTAATTACTTCAGTTTACACTTCGGCGACTTTATAAACATCCCCGATTCGCACAAGTTCATAATCATAAACATCTTTTTAATTATAAGCGACAAAGATATTTTACAGCTCCGAAATCTGAAATAATCATGACCCTGTTCCAATTATTGCCAACTGCTTTTATTTACTATTTTATGCCTTACCGCTGTTTGCCGTTTCTTGCACCGCATCCTGCTGCACCATACGTTCTCGTTTTGTCATAAACTTATTTATTGCCACCGCAGGACATGGTTACTTACGTGGTTGGCGCGAGGGTATAATTTTTACAACTTTGCCCGAATTGGCTGTCTGCAGTTTTTACAAATATTAAGCGCCGACTTCATTTTCATATTCAGTGTGAGTGCAGCGTGTATGCGGAGCAAACGTGCTCGCCACTCGCGTTTCTCGTGGTTATGGCGGCGCCCAGGAAAATAATTATCGGGACCAAGGACTAGCGAGCGAAGTTGGACGAATTTGCATGAATCGCGTGCGCCGGCTGAACGACGTGCTCCGCATGAGTTCAATTACTTACTCGTGCCCGAGACGAGCTTTGGATTTTTGTTGCAACTTTGATAGCAGGAACGAAGCAGGACGTTTTAATTTGAAGCTGAGATCTTCTTTGGCGTATTGCTATGCCAATATTTGAATATTTGCACGCGTCTAAGAAATTGCGAATTTGCACATTCATGTTGAATCACATTTTCATTTCACCATATTTTAGTATTTACTCTTTAGTTTATCAATAGGTGCTAGCCTATTATTTGTAGTCTACAAATTTTAATTATTTTTCTAATGGTATGTTTGGAGGCTAAGTGTTTTTCTTACCTTACCTGATGATTCTGTTCTTTTGCTTCACGTTCCGCTGGTGTTTGTTTATTACGTATATTATTAGGATTTAGTTTATTATAAGTTTTACTTTTTATGCGTTTGTTTCAACGAATCGTCTCAATGACACGGCGTGCAGCACACGATAGTAAAACATTCAGATTTTTGCACTTGCTCAGCTAATGTTAATACGCGATAGCATGACGGTCGTCCCGACTAAGTTTAATTTTAACTTTAATAACTTAATAGCAATAATATGCATTTGTATCGTCATATCTACTTGTTGTTTGTAAGAGACTGCAGTTAATTTTAAGAAGTTGGTATGAAGGTGATTTTTAATTTTTTGGGCAGTTAATTTTTTATTATTATTTTTATATACCCATATATTTCGTGGTTTCATTTTAAATGTAATAATTTAAATCGTTTGAAGTTTATTTTTAGCTTTCTGAGTCTACTTGTGGCTTATCCAAACTTTAGCTAAATCTATTCATTTTAACATGCAAACCGATGGATATCAAAATGCAGAATATGAATTTAAATTGCTTTCTTATATTTTCCCTCGTTCCAATCGCGCTTGGTTTCGCTTCTATGCAAACATTTGGTATTTATAAACCACCAAACTTTCCGCATTACATTTGCCTTGTATTAGAATTACATGATAAATACAAATTATTTACGTTGCCATTATATCTCGAGCAGAAAATTTTTTCTCTTCTTCTTTTGTTGGCCCAAGATAATAACCTTCGAATAAATATGAATATAAATAGAGTTTGTAACAATTCCTTATTGTATTGTTGTGTGGCGTGCTTGCACGCTTTGCATACTTATAGGAATCGAATGGGGAATACTCCATTTGAAATTTTCATCATATTATCTACGACTAGACTTTTCTTGGTTTTCTTGGCTTCTTGTCATGAGATAATAATATGTCATGTGTTCCGAAAAATAGCATCAATAATAAGCGAGCAATTGCGAATAATAAGTCAAGTCGAGTGAATTGAAAATAATAAGAATTGTTGATATTGTGAAAATGTACATGACGTGGAATTTCAAGGAAGAACTGGTGGAATTCCTTCATTTCCAACAGAAGTAGGAATATAGGAATAAATTATTTCTTGAGGAGAATGGATTCACACTAGTGGAAACATCGGGTAACATCAACGCTCGTTTGAATGGCGCTGAACAATTGGATCGCGCATCTAACAAACAAATCAGATAAATTGGTGCGCAGAGAGGAGGAGAGAGTCGGCAGGGGAGAGTGTAAGCTGTTTTACTGGATTGGGGTGCAATATGAATAAGAACAAGGAATAAAAGAAGTGAAATATTGGCGGAAAACAACTTGTACTCACTAAAAATTCTTATAATATTCTTCCAGCAAAAAAAACACTAATAAAACTTTAAATATTTGGTTTATTTTGCTTGTGAGTTTATTATTTTTGTATTTTTAGTTTGCTGCATTATTTTTCTCTTCGTTTTCTTTCCTCTCTTGTTTGTTTGTAGTTCAATCATAATAATAGTGCAAGCGCGGCCACTTAGCATAATGTTTTCAGCAGGCTTTTAAAATTATTAAAATGCACGTGTCGAAAAGTGCTCTCGTTTTGTGGTTTGGATCGGTATTACATCACGTACGTTCAAGAGCTTGTAGTGTAGCATATAAAGTAACAACGTGGCATAACGTGTGTAGTAATCCGATCGATATTTTGATGACAACCCAACCCTAGTAGTGAAATAAGCTTACCTGTGAGTTTAAAAAAACGTGTTTATCAATAGTAATTAAGTTTATAAATAATTCTAGGCCTGTATTGTAAGCTTTTGCGCAATAGATGGCGCCACATGCCATAAACACTGGGTGACTTAGTAAGTTATATTTAGATTATTAAATTTAGTTGGTTAGCAACAGTTTCCTTTGTGTGTTGGGTCGGAGACGTAGTACTAATTAAGCCGTGTAATAATTGCGCAATAAGCTTTTGTTCGCGGCGGGATGATTTTAAATAAACGCCGACGCCTACATCGCGATAATGCCCTGCCCGAACGCGAAATGAGTTTATTGTGGCGGGCGCGGTTTGCAGACTGACTGGCAGGAAGGAAGACTGGAAAAGTTAAAAAAAAGTGTTGCAGGCCTTACTTTACTTCTTTCTGCAAAAACGATAAAAAATTCGTAGCATGACTCATTATCTAAGGCAATTTTCATCAAAACTCAGATGCACGCAAACCAAGCTAAACAGTCAGGAAATGATGAAAAATGTGAGGGAACCGTTTATATATTAGACGTATTAATTTCAATTCTTTGTTTAATAATATCAAGTAATGGGATAAAAAATTATGCCAAAGCAAAGTTGAATGCATCTCATTTTTTTATTCGCTCCAATAGGAACCGTTTAAGGTTTTATTATATGCGTACAAAAGAAATCCTATCACAATATGTGGACCTGGAATAAAAAATAATAGAGGAAAGAAAGAATAGAGCAAGGCGCCAGAGAATAGAAACAATTTTGTAACAGAAAAACTGCGTTGGGTACAAAGGATACACTTGTAGGTCATGTTACCGACCGTTTCTTCTGCTTTCTTTCTGAGATATATTTCTTTTATTACAATTTTTTTTAGTTTATGGTTTTCCACGTTTTTTTCAAACATCCCTGACATTTTTTTTTTCATTACTTGTCGTTCTGCTTTAGCGTATTTCCTTCATTAATAACGAAATGCTAACAGGGTGGAATGAAGCACATAGGACAGAGCTCATGGGAAATTACGGTTTCCTTAATAATGTTTAATTTTAACGACGTTTAGCGACATTTAATATTTGATAATGTCTAAGCTGGGCGGATAATATAAATAGCAGCATAATTTTGTGATAAATTTTAAATTTCCGCGTCAAAATTGAACGCATTTAACAAAAAACCCTTCTATTTCGTTAACTTCATTTCTGTAAATGTTTTTTTTTTTTGAATTGGTGAGGTTTTTTTAAGTATTAACTTATTTAAATACGGATATTTGCATAGAATTTACGAGTTTTCGTTGAATATTTAATTTCGAGTCATTTAACAATTTGTCAACCCTGTTGGCCATGAATGTAGAGAAATACATATGCGAGCAATTCAATTTTCGTTTCAAAGACTGTGCTTCTCCTTGGAACCAGCCGAATTTTTGTGTGTGCCACGATTCTTTTGCAATCGGCCATGTTGACACGAAATGTCCACAACAACACTCATCAACGAGTTTAAAAACGCGCCTGCGCAAGGTTATTTTTTCTTTTTATCGGTTGTACTTTTTGTTTATTAGCAAACTTTTTTTGCTTTTAACAGTTAATGGTGTTTAGTGTAATTTATTGGCTTAACTTTGACATAAACAGAGATAGAAACGGATTGAAGACGTTTATAGATAAATTCACTTTGTTTCATTGCAATAATTGTCGATGTTTATGTTTGACACTGTAAGTGATGATGTATTGTTTAGTCGCGTTTATCGTACTTTCAACGAATAGTGGGAAAATAAATCCATCCAACAAAGCAAAAGCAATAAACTATCATTTAAACTATTATATAGAAATGTAAAGATAATGGTCACACTTTTTTTGAACTTATGGAATCAATTGCAAAAAATGACGTGATTAGATAACGATAATCGTAGTACCTAGTAAAAACCTGGTGGGATTGCATCATGCTGATTGGATGGTTCGTTTTATGTCATTTTAATGATCTTTATTGGGTACTTAATCTAAACAAACTAACTTTGATTTTATCAATGTTAGAACTATAAGTATCGTGTGCTTTGCATTTGTTTGTTTGTTGAGCCTACGTTGATAGTTTGTTTTCAATGACATCACTTTTGTTTGAAGCAGTTTATAGAAGATTAAAATATTTGCGACACACTTAATTATTGTTTTTGGTTTAATTTTATCGATAGTCATGTTAAAAAGGATTCGTTTGTAATGATTTTGTTTTTTATATTCTATTTCGTTCATTTTATTCATCAACATTTGATTTGAGGTTAGGTTTTCTATCTATAGTTCTATAGTTCCTACCGATAGATTTAATCAATAATAAAATAAGCTCGTGTGTACTCCCGCTGTCAATATATATTTGTGTTTTTGCATTATTAACAAATTAATAACTGACTATTATTTAACTGGCGTTTGGCTATGCATGCCATACCTGTATTAAATTAACATTTATCAGCTTCAATGATGGTTAAATATTTAAAGCCAGCCTGTAATAAAAGAGTATGGGCATGTAGGTAGGTTACACTCGAATGTTATACATGAATCACAAACATTGCGCTGTCGGTGTGCTAACCAACAGCTGTTATAATATGTGTTGACATCTATATACGAGGACAAGCTATATATGTGTTTGTTCACGCTTTATTGCCTGATAAAGCTCTATATATGACTGATATTTATCAATAACAATAGTTCTATTCATGTATTAAGATTTGTTTACAGATCTGTCATATTTTATTGTTAAGTTTAGTTTATTTTCGGGATTTAAGTCTAAAATCATCTGTTGTTTTGGTTTTATTTTGATGCTACAACTAGTATCTGTAATTATTACTAAAACCCTATTTCTAATAGCTATAAAGCGTTTGTTGTGTTTACTGTAAAACTGTAGCGAATCAACCATAACTGAATCAAGAGTCAGAGTCGTATATCCACATCGTGTTACTTGCCTGTTTGCTTGCTTCCTTACTTACTTACATGCGGTAAAATTGCGCCTTACCACATTTATGCAGTATATATATATATATATATATATTAGGAGTCTAGTTGGAGTTACTTGGAGACTGACTGAGTAAGCACGGTTATTCAGCAATGCGTTGGGAAAGGCAGTTGCCGGCTAACAAGGCTTCTTCTTGGATTCCCGGCACACGGCCATCACGTTTGCGTGCAACGTGCGCCGCATATCCGGTGGCTGCTGTGGTGGGCATAGATATCTGTTTTCAACGACTATCAACGACTAGACTTGGCCTCAGACTAGACTCGGACTTCTAGTACTGCACTAGCTTTAGCACTTGGGAGCAAAGCATCATTTGGAATGCAGAATACTCGTATTTCTTCGTTTAGGATTCCTGTATATATATCTGCATAGGATAGTCATGCAGCATTCAGTTTAGTGCTGTTCCTAGCAAAGTTTTGTTATCTTGCGACTATTAGGTTGAGAGAACCACCACCACCTTGTTTAAATTTACATTTTGTTAGTTCCTAACCAGTTTGTTGTAGTTTTCAGTAAGTAGGGAGCTACTGTAGTTGAAGTTGTGTCCGGCCAGCCGGTTTTGAACCTTCCTGTCCCTCTAGTTTTCGTCTAGGACTGACTGACACCGTTTGCCGAGCTGGTTGACTGGTTGAACCGCGCGAGTGCGAAGGGCACACAACCAGAAATAGAGGGTACCGACAATTACCCCTCGGTTTTAAACTCCTCGACGCCAGCAGCCAAGCTCGTTCAGTCGCATTCGTAACTTTGTGTGTTGATGATCGTAGCGCGTTTGTTTCCGGCGTTGTTTTATTTAGCGCTAAATTCGCACTCATGTGAGCGCTAAACTTTAAAACTACATACTCTCGTGTATATAATTGTAAATATTTGTGCATAGTGTGTACAATAGTTGTGAATATAAACGACAAACATCATCGTTCAAGTGTGAAATTGTACATTTGTATAAAGAATCGAAAATAATGCAAGTAATACACAAAAACGATAAAAGGATATTCGATAAATATTTTGTGGTAAGTTTCATTGTTAAGGTTTGCAACAATTGTAACGCAACCCGCGTCACACAACATCAACGACTTTTTAAAATTTTCTTTATTAAAACAACCCATAGCAATGAAAACTAAATGTACACAGAAAACACTGAACAGATGTTCGATCAGCTAAGTTCCTTTTGGACCTTTTGACGCCATTCGTGAACGCGTTGGGATGCTCCCTCCACGAAGCGTCGTGTTTGTAAATAAAGCCGACTCATGTTTGTATGAGTCCATATTCTTGTCGTGTGCGACGTTGCCAACTTTCCAAAGTTTTCTTTCTTTCTTTCCACTCTCGGTATAATTCAGATTTCAATTTTGATTCTTATTTTGATTTCGTATCTCCACCATTGAAGATCTATTTCAGGACATGCGTGTTGGATTTGTTGGTTTGGTTAGTCGTTATTTGCGCTTTATTGGTGATCTTGAGTCGCGCCTTGTATGTCGAACGCGCCTCTTGTTTCAAAATATTTTAATTGGTAACAAATTACAATTTGTTGCATATTGTTACACATTGTTCGACATGGCCGGACATTGTTTTGCGCGGTTGGTAATCCAATTCCACTCGATACGACGATAATTTACGAGCGCTTCAATGGCCATGATGCTTGGAGTATTATTTTTAGTTTAAATTAGGTTTAATTACTAGTTTGTGGTTCTCATAATCAGCAATGAACTCTTCAACTTAATTTGTTCGAACTCGAGTGGTGGTCTTTTACCTACTTCAATTGTTAATTGCTCTCAACAATTTCAACTCTAGAATTAGCTGTATTATTTTACACATTTTGAGAATTACTGTACATCAAGGAAAATGAATTGTTGGTTTGTAAATATTGTTGTGGATTTACATAACCTCATATGTAAAATATTATGTATCAAGTTTTTGTTGTTTTCGTTATCGGCATCTCATGCGTTCGTTCTGTTGTTGTGTTTTTTGTGCTTTGTTCGTTTTTGAGGTTGGTGCGTTTGATGTCGCTGTCGCATATCGTCAGTGTCACCACACTCCGTTTTGCTTTTGTTTCGACTTTGTTGTTGGTTGGCATACCGGCGCGTTTTCCTTTTCGTTGCGTTTTTACTTTTATTTAACGCGACGCGTAATGGAAAGTACAAGTGGACTACGAGACGGTCGTCTCGTGTACTCCTCGCTGGAAGAGTATGTTTGTGTGCTACGAGAGTGAAAATCCGGTCGGTCGCAAAGTCAGAGCAGCAACGACGAAGCCAGCAAAAGCGTGTGCGCTTACATGCACATCAAGATTGCGACCAAAAGCTGCCGAGCATTCTGCGCCGTCGAGCAGACGACGTAATTCTGGTTTTGCTCTCGTTGATCTCGTTATTTTACTATACATAGGTGTATCATTAAAAAACTGCTTATAGTTATATAGGTACTGTATTTGACGAAGGAGGAAAATTAAATGAGCGTGATTAGTGTTAGTTTTAACTATGAAAGGTGTTTACGTTTATGATAATAGTCTCACTTTGATTGTATTGTGTGACTAGGTTGCGATGTACTTGACCAGTATTCAAGCCAGAGTGTTTGTGTGTTGGCTCTTTACGTTTGTGGCGTTTGGTGCTTTGTAGGCAGGGCCGAGCGTCGATTGAGGCGTGCGTCGGTTACACGCCGAGCCACCGCAAGCCGGACTCAGTTATGCCATCCTGCCATCATTATGCCGTCGTCGCCGTCTGCTGCGCTCGGCTCGCTTTTCTGTGTGAAGACACAGACACGAATTGTCTTGTCTGGCTGCCATCCATTCTTCCTATCGCGCTCCCGACGACTCGTTTTCGTTCTCATTCTCGGTCGCGTCACAGGCCGGCCTTCGACTTCAACGTGCTTGCGCTTCTTTCTTCGCTCGGTTTTGGGGCCATCGCTACAACAAAGCGTTTACAAAACACGACGAAAACTGAGCAATACATTGCATTACATTGTAAGTGCGCAACGTGCGATTCGAATCGTGTCGTCCGCGACTCTCGATTCTTTTTTAGGGTCTGTGCCAAGAGCACCAACACTACTTTATCGCCGTACACAAATGACCATCTTGCGTGGAGCGCTAGAATGTTGGCTAGTTGCTGGCTGGCAGAGTCCGCGGTTTCGCAGAGTCAATGTCCCCACTGCCAAGGCCGTTTTGCTCTACGTTCGCATTATGAAAGCGTCCGCGACCGGCATTTGCCACCAGCGCCTGCTGGCTGCAGCCGCAGTGAGTGAGCATTCATAGGTACACCAAGGTCCTCTTTAACTCTTTGAGATGAGGCACGAGAATTGTGTTTTAGTATTGCTCTGTCAGAAATTACAAAGCGCACCAGTTCTGTTTGCTCTCATTATTGAGTTATGATGTTTTCAATCCACATGGAATGTGATACGAAAATGCAAATCTCTATACTGATTTGTGACTCGTCGTTGCTCATTACTCAACAATTTCTGCAGCGGAATTGTTAGATCACGAACTGCATAGTCATCTGATTTATAGGTAGACGAGTGTCAAAGTACATTTTGTTCAATTGATCATATTATTGTTGTTTGAACAGAAATTATTTAAAAATAATTTAATTTAAACTCTAGGTGATTTCACGCGTAAATTACTTCATCGCCGTATTTTTGTTTGTCTATTTCATTTCCTTTTCGTGACGACATTCACGAAAAAAACGAACAAGGCTACGATTTTGGTGTTCAAAAACTTAAAAAAATCGTGTTTTACACATTTTAGTTATTAGTGATATTTCAACTTTTTGATGTTTTATTTGTGTTACATATTTATTGAATCACTTTGCATATCGTGCGCGTGGATTAAATTTATGGAATGTCTCTTCAGTCGTTCATAGGTGTGTAGAGTATTTATGCAAAGTGACATTAGCCAACAGAGATAACTAAGGATTTTAACTGGATTTTAATCCAGTTTACTTAGTGGCAAACTTTATTGCTGGTCAGAAGTTATCTACATACGAATAATTTATGTTTGACTATTGTAAAACCGAATTTTACTCATAGTTGTTTTATTGAGGAAATTGTTCTGAGTTTTATTACTTTTAATCTGGACAACAGTTTTACAACAAGGTGCTTCTATATTGATTTCTTCTACAATAAACTTTTGACTTGCTCCACTTGTTAGCCAGTCCCATTAGTGTACGAGTACACTAAACAAGAACTAGTTTACGGCAAAGTTTTATTTCAGGAATTGTTTTGTAATTTTCTAAGTTTTAAGTTTTCCTGCTGTTGGTTCTTTAACTGAGGACATTCCGTGCTTTATTACACATCCTAAATGTTGAAAATGATTGCTCTGTACGACGCCATGTGCTTTACAGCTAAAGCTTTTGCTTGCTTTGAACGTAATTACAAAAATTCTTTCGTGAAGTCGAGAAGTTTATATTTCTTTCAGCTAGTTGTTCATCGCTTTGCACAAAATGAACATAGTTTTTAAGTAGGTACAGTGGTTTTCCTTTCAACAACCGAGTGTTTTTTGATCTTCTTATATATGTGAACATACTTTGTGATCTGTTTGGCTAGCTGGTGAAGTTTATTGAGGAGGAGGCCGAGGAAAGAAAACTTGTTATTGTTGGTTCTCGTTTTTCTTGCTCGCTGGGAGTTGCGCATTGTAAATGTAAAATATAATGCCCACGACTCCTTGTAGATGTTTCGCTGGTGTGTAGTTGATAAAGTTAAAGTTTACCAGATCTTCGCTTCCACTGAGCGTACAAAGCGTGTGCTTTTGTAAAAGTTTTTGTTTTTCTGGTTGTGCTATTTTTTGTTTTCTATAATGCTTGCTCGTATGCTGCTGTGCTTGAACCAGATGAAAAGAGAGCACATTAGGAATGTTAAAAGTTTAGCCGGTTTGCACAAAGTGCGAAGTGAAAAACTGTATATTATACACAATTTTCTCGACCCAACGAAAAAATTTCGCAGATGAAAAACTTTCCACTTTTTTGTTTTTTTTTGGTCTTTGTTCAGTTACCTACTATTTGCAATATGCTAGCCCTCGAGATTACATTTTTCTTTTCTTGGTCGTCTTGTTTGCTCCTAAGTTTGTT
This sequence comes from Atheta pasadenae, assembly GCA_030264155.1. Classification (NCBI taxonomy): domain Eukaryota; kingdom Metazoa; phylum Arthropoda; class Insecta; order Coleoptera; family Staphylinidae; genus Atheta; species Atheta pasadenae. Next base: position 38,647 of record JARJDS010033954.1, on the reverse strand, counting down.
TATGATATATTGGCACAGCTCGTAAATTCCGCACGCAACTAGATGATGATGTAGTGTACCCTAGGTGTGGGCGCATTTCTTTAGGTTTCTTTCGGTTTTTTCGTATCAAAAATAAGAAGAAGTAAATCAAATGTAAAAAAACTCTATAAACGAATATAGCTGGTGGTGGTCTATTTGAAAATGGGTATTTGATGCGAAGAAAGAGGTAAACGACTATGACGTGGAGTACTGGAAAATGGGAAAATGTGCGAGACATAACGACGCACATTTATAGGTGTTTCACATTTTCATTGTGAACAACCAATAATAGGGGAGCGATGTAATGCTCGGGAGCGAAAAGGTGTATTCTGTTACTTATTTATGGCTTAATTAAATTTTGATTTATAATGCGATCCGAATGAGCGGACGAGCGCACAGGAACAGAACAACGCGCTTCCAATCGATAACGAGCGTCTAATTAAATTCATCAATTGTGCATAATCGTATGACGTGTATCTTTCAATCTGGTTAATTAATTATTGAAATCACTATAATATTAACGTTATAATACGTTGTGCATTTGTTGAGATAATTTACTTAAGAATTGTGGGAGCTAACAACGCAAATTCTGATTTTTCTGGAAGCGCGGTATTTTTGGTTGCAAGTATCACGTTTCGTTATTGCCGTGCTGTCTGTTTATTTTTATATTATCAACGTTTTATATGATTTTTTTCACGCGACTTGCATTAACGTGTTTGTTCGAGAAACGTCGCGTAAGCAGAATGATTTAATATTTGCGCACGAGGAAAAAGGATTTGTTTGCGTTCCATTTCGGCGTGGTTTGTTTGGTGCGCATGTTTGTTTGTATGCGGATTGCACAAAAGTGAGCAATTCGGAGTGCCGGCTTAGTTCCAATGCTCTAGTTTGGGACAGCCCATTGTAGCTTGAAAAATTGCGAAATTCTTGAATAAATGGTGCTGAACAAGCGTCAAATGTTTGTTGGTTTCTCGGTGAGATAAAAATTGATAAGAGACGCAGTACATCTGTATTAGCACATTCACTAAATTTGCTCGCAAATGCAATGCGTATTTGAAGGATGAACAGGAATAAATAAAACAAATTTTGATTGCGAAAATACAATTTCCGGTATATTTGTTTTGTCATTTTGTTTGGTGTTGAGCAGATTTTTTTTTCAATTTCCATTTTTATTAGCTGATTTTTTCTTTCCATCAGTTTTCTGGCACATTTCCAATTTGCTTCTATAACCATCCTTGTTGTCGTTCACTCAAATTGAAAAGAAAATATGAAGTTCTTAAAAGGTGCAGGCCGAAAAGACTCGCAACAAGATTGACTCATAATGCGATATTACCTATTTGCCTATTCGTATTCAACGCATTATCCAAAATAGATAATATGCTTTGCTGCCGCCACGCCGGTAAGAATGAAGCGAAGCTGAAGCTTCCGCGTTACACAGGCTTCAGCTTTGCCGATTTAGGTTTCGGCTTCCTGTTTGTGGTTGAAATATAAAGGCTTTTTAGTGGTATTGGTAGAAAACAGTGAGTGGCGATAACCCACCCTTCGTGCGAGTCGTCTTCTACGATTTCCAATGCTTTCCACACTTATCATTTACTTTCCATTGCTATTCGGGTTCGTCGTTCCAGCGTCAGCTTACGTCCGATCGCGGCTTTTCTCCTCAGCCGAGTGCCCGAGTGCCTCGCAACCCCGGAAACCTTAAGCAAACATCGCGCAAACAAACTGCCAACTCGAATTTCAACTGATAAATTGGATTTTTAACGGGTCGCACGTAGAATCTAGAATTGTTATAGATTCCCAATCGTTTGAGTGTATATAAGAATTAGAGTTGTAGATAGACGTGTTTGTAAGGTCATCACTGGTTCAACCCAATACCAATCAAAACAGAACGCGTATTTGGTTTATTTTCCGCAAAGGCAGCTAAACAAAAGGTTTATGCTGTAGCTTGATGATGCCAGCCCCGTGTTCAAGTGGAGAATAATGCGTTGCTCGTATGCAACGCTAAGTACATGGCGTTTGGCTTCATCTCTCGGTTGTTTTCCGGCGAAAACGCTCGAGTTTTGACGTGAACTACAAACGGAAAACAACGAAAAGGAAGCCTTTCCAGCGAGGCGTGAAACTAATTAATCACACAACTTGAAACGTTGCATAGGCGAGTTGAGTTGCTGATGCTCTATATGTGTATGTACCGCGCTTGGTGGAGTTGAGATGAAAGAGTCGGTTGCTAGTTGCATTGCTCCAGAAACCGACCATTAATTCATCACCAAAACAACTGAAGCTTTGTGGGTGAATTTTCAACTAGCAATTTTCATATAGGGTTGATATGAATTTATCTACTATTAAACAGATATGTTTACTCCACTCTAAGTGTCTTTCTTACTATCTAATGTCGTTTACAATAACGAAAATGTTTTGTGAGGACTTTTGGAATTAATTATTTCGTTTTGTATTTTTTTGGGAAAGAACATAAATTATTGTTCGTCATATTTACGATCGGCGTTTAGGAAGACCAAAGCTGGGTCGGGGTATGTTTTATTGGAGCAGAGAAGTTCGTTCCGACCACAGCCCTACTGCGAACAAAAGTAATTCCTCACTGGGAAAAAATGATGAATTGCTAGCTGGGAAGATTTTCGTACGTCCCACCCGTGATGGTCTTCATTATTTTGTATTTTTTGCCTTTATTTTTCCTGCTGCGAATGGGGATTTTCTGGTATTTCTCTGCTTCAGAACTGGAATTTATTTGTTTTTAATAAAACAAGGATTTACCTAAAATTATGAATTTATAGATCTAGATCCTCTCTTTTATTTACATTGCTACTGCTGAATAGCTTCTGCGTGTGTTTGTGGTTGAAGGCTTGAAATGGTTCTAACAAGTTAAGCCACTAATTCGACTTACATGTCATTTAGCATTAGTTTGTTGTTTATTGTATATATCTGTATGTTTGCTCTACCTTTGTATCAGTTGTATCACTTTCTCGCGGTGAGTGGGATCTGTTGAAACGATCAGAATTGTGTCTGTTTCCAGACAAGTTGGGATGTTGGCTGAAGTGTAGCATGATGTAAAGCGAAAAGGTCCAAAACAGTGAAGTTCAGTTTGTGGGTGCGGTGCTGTTTGTGCCTCCTCGTAGCGAAATACAGCGATAGGGATATCGACCCAGGTTGGCACAGGCGGCTTGGAGGGTTAGTCCCAAAGAGAAGGAAAGGAACTTACTAGATGCAGCCAGCAACTATAGTCTGGATAGGTCTAGGGCAAGGAACTTTCTAGAACTTTTTAAGTAAACTCTTTCTTGGCATCAGGATTAAACTTGCCTTCAAATCCTATAAGGGATCTGAAATTTCCTTAAACGAAATTTATAATACATGGCTTCGTCAAAAACTCAATTTGTACATTTTAGGTTAGGTACATGATTTCATCAGGATAGTGCTCGTCTGGTTCTGGTTCTTGTTAGTTGTTAGCAATACTGTCGTACCCCAATCATCGAGTTTGTTGTCGTTGGCACCCGATATGGACTACAAGTGTTGTCCGCTCAGCTCCTCCCTTCCGAAGTGTCAGACAGGTTCCTAGTTTTCTCTATTTCTTGACCAACGTTCTATTCCAGACACTCTTGAAAGTCTAACCCAACATGAGCAAAACTTGCTTTCATCCTAGTCGTATATAAATTCCAGGCTAGTGTTAAATATCACCGATATTGAATGTCATCTGTAGTACTTTGCCGGCGGCAATTTCGTGATGAAGTTTTACACATACAAAGTGTTAGAGAAACTCATTAAATTGTATTTTTTGTTGGATTGGGGGTGTATTGACAAATTTAGGTCGTGATTTGATTTATAGAAGCTCCAACCCTATTATTAACAATATGTATAGCTTACTCTGCATCCTGTGGGAGTCCTGCAGCACCCCAACTGTGGGTAAAATGCAAATATGCTAATGTAGGCATGGCGTTTTAATAAAACAATCTTCCATCTCTATTACAGCCTATATTTGGGCCAAAAATCAATACATTTCCTTTGTGTCAACGCCGGTGCTTGGTTCGTTTATTAAGAAATTAAGTAATTAATAGTTTATGCAGTACTGCATAAACAATATAAATATTTCAATTTCCTCGCTGTCAGAAACAGTTTGCACACTGTAATGGTCCGTGTTGATTATGCTCAGGACAATTTCATGTAATTGTCATAAAAGCGTTGCATTATGATAATGCAATGTGCTTTTATTTTATGTATTTATTTCGTATTTTTAATCAGTGTCGGATTTAATATTATTTTTTTATGTTGCGTTTTCATAAATTTATTTTCCTCATAATACTGCAGTATAGCACTGACGATTATTATTAATTTATTTTTGTGTGGTGCATTTTAATTTTCTATGCACAATTGCACATTAAACTTGTAGCAAACTGCTTGAAAGTAACAGTTATTTATTGGTTGCGTTCGACCTGTTTTCTTTGTGTGCAGTCGATGTCAGTGAGTTTGGAAGCGTTTCTCTGGGTTTGCGTTTGTCTATTTTCCGGTGTGAGGATGCGCAAGTGCACAACGGCGCTGTGCGCCGCCTCACGTTTAGTTTAGCGCAGGATTTCGTTATTCGTATAATGTATTTGTGCAATTACCATTAGTACATACAATTAAATCTAATTGATAATAATTGCGACGCCATGCTGCACTACAACCACGTAGGCCACTATCACAACCATAATTTTCAATGAAGTGTGCATTAGGAACTAAATTGTTAGTTCTTTTTTGTTTTCTAGATTTTTACTGTAAAAGTTGAAAAAAATTTAAGGACCAACTTAATTTTCGTTAACATGTTTTTCTTATTTTTTGTTTGTTTGTGAAATGCTAATTAGTTAACGTCGCCTCCATGTTTTGCAAGTTTTCATCCACGTGTCGTTTCTTAACCTTTTATCGAACTTTCATCAAAGTTTTAACATGGTTAGCACTTGAGTTTTAGGCGTTTTGATAACTTTACGAGAAGTTTGAAAACTGCGAGTTAATTCACACTGATTAATGTGTTCATTGATTTTTCTTGTTGCAGATTGCTCCATCAGCAAAGAAAATATGGGGCTTAGAAGGAAAAGACGGAAAGAATCTGACGCTACATCCTCTGCATGAGGGCGTTTGGCGGGATCACACATGGGCAGCACCAGGTAAATATTACAATTTTTCAAGTTTTTATATTAAAATCTATAAACGTAGTCCCTCTATATTCGAATATCTTCTGTCTAACTGAAGGTACAAATCATCAGTTTGTATTGGTTGGTAGAAATATATTTCTTTAATTAAATTTACGAAATGCAATTAAAGTCGTTCTTTTGTTTCGAAATTTGTGCAATTATCTTTGGTGATGCTCTGCGGAGTGGTGGAGGTGCCGGTGTACGTGCACCACCAGAAGAGACTCGAGTTGCTGGGGTTGCTTTGTCTTTCAACATTCGCACTCGGCCTCAGTTGTTTACGTAGTTGTTTAAAAGTTTAATCGAATATTATGCTAAGTGCGATGTTGAAGAGCTTGAGAGCTGCTCACTAGGAAAGTTTGTTCAGAACTTTTCAGCTTTAATATACACCCGGTTCAAAAACGATGAAAATTTATCTGTATAAAGAAATTTAAAAATCAACAGCAATACAGCGTGCATGTTGTAAATTGCAAAAAAAATTTGTATGCATCGAGGTTTTACATTATTTACAGTTGCGGTGTGGTGGAGAAAGCTCACATTCGGGGCACGAAGCCGAAAATCCGACCGTTATCGCTTAAATAACGACCCGTAATGCGTTTATCTACATTTTCCTGCATTCCGGCATTCAGGGTTGGGTATTAGCCATTCCAACCTCGCGGAATTTGCTCGAATTTTGGCAATGCGCAATGGGGTCAAAGCGCTTGCCGTTTGTAATTAATTAATATCCGCAGATCCAACGATTCGGATGATTGGTAATGCGATAACGATTAGTGCCTTGTTGAACGACCTTTTTTGTCCATAGTTGATAGTCAAATGCGTTACTTCGTAATGTAACGCTGTGATCGATGAGTTGATCGTGTGACGAATGGTAATGCGTATAAATAATTAAATGGGCTTGTTTGACGTGGCACATTTAACAAGTTTATTTAGCAACAAGTACATTTAAAGGCGTTAATATATAGTTTGAGCAACGTATGCAAATTTTGTAATCAATAACTAAGGCAGAGTACGTTTGCAGAAGTCACAATGTGAGTGAAAAAAATGTAGATATTGATTTTTCTGTGTCATTTTTTTTCTTCTGTCACTCTACAATTTGTTATCCTACAACATCTATATCAGACTTTCGCTGTCTTTAATTTACGGCGATTTCCATTTGCGTTTCTGCGGTCTATTTATCTCTCGTCGCGCGTCCTCGGCGTCTCTGCGTAAAGTGCGGTGTCGTACAATTCACCGCGTGCATTAAATAATGACATCTGTTCGATATGCGTCGTTGGCAACCAGCAGCAGCAGGAGCTGGTTGCCTCTGCGACTCTTTGTCAATGGGTGCCAAAGGCGAACGGATATTTATGGCAGTGCGCGCTTAGCAATAACAATTAATTCTACCGACAAGCGAAAAGCAATAACGCATGCCGCTATCGCGCGGTATGATTTGCCATCGTCGACGCCATGGATTCGATGAATGCTGCGTATGTTGTTTCCGAATAATATTGAGAAATGGAAAATCAACAACAATAGGAATGTGCGCCGCCGCCCTTTGGTCATGGTTGAAATCAGCAAAGGGTCGAAATGCGTGAAGGAAGGAAAACTGAATATTGAATGCGCATGTTATGCGACGAAAACTCGGAAAACCCAAACCAAAGCAGGAATCGTAATTTTCCGTTGCTGGGCTTGGTCTGGTCTGGTCTCTTTCCCGGTAGGGTTTCGGGTTTGACTGGGGTGCGCTGGTAATTCAAACGTTCGCGGAATTTCCACCCGGTTGCATTCTTGGCAAGGCGGCAATGCATAGATGTTGATTTTCAAATTATTGCCGCCGACGCATTTACCTATACATTTATGTATTTTTACGGTAGAATGGACATCTGTATTTGGTGAACTTACTTATTATTAGAAATCATGACAATTGCTACCCTTTTTATGTGCGCTTTGTATCCATATCAATATCAAAGTTGTTTGAAAGCTAGGTGCAATCTAACCGACCTGTCGACTATTAGCATGAAGTGTGTTATCACGTAATGAAATAGATTTGCAGTCACCGGCGTCGAAATCCAATCAGGACGACGTTGGCATAGTAATTGAACAAAATTTGAAGGTATGAGATAACCGCGTCGACACAGGAAAGTGCAACGGCGTTGATTATAAATCTCATTGGGCTTTGTCACTTTGTAGATTCGTTCGTTTCGCGCGGTTTTTGTTTGCTGTGGTGTCATTTGAACATTTTACTCTGTGTCTGGCTACGTTTCCGCTGCGCCGGCAGTCGGCTGCATTTTTGCGCCTCTTCGTCCTGCTTTGTTTCCCGTGTGTGTCATTCGTTAAAGTTTAAATGAGCAATAGCCGACAAGCGCAGAGCGCGTGTATGTCCGAAGATGCGACTGCCGCAGCCGGCGAGAGGGTGTGGTGTACGCGTGTGTGCGTCGTCGGCGGTGGCGGCGAACGTTTGGGGCCGACCGTCGGCTGATTGAATTCGGCCGGGTGGTTGCCCGGGCGACAGACGCCAACGTGGCCATGGCGACGTGAGCCCGGAACACGCGCGCTTCCCGACCGCCTCAACACCGACACTGCCGCCACCGGCAGTCGCAGTCGACGCCCGGCACGCCCATTCGCCTATATATAAACAACGTATCTTCCTGAATTACAATAAGCGGTTTTTATAATTAGTTCTTTGGAACTGCGAATAATTACGTAGAAATTATTTGAAATCCTGTTATCAGTTTGACATTTTATTTAGCTGGAATATTTTTATGTCATTCTTATCTATCGCAGGGAAACCTGTTTTTTACCTTTCCCGCCCTTCGTGTTGAGCTATCTAGATGCTATAATACATTGGTGCAACATGCATCGCTTATTCGTTGCACGAACTGAGCAAAACCAGTAAAAAGGTTCATGCAATATTCAATTACACATTCACTCACACTTCTTCTTTACGGTGCGGATGGTATTCACTTGCTGCAGATGAATGAAGTGGTCCTCAAAATTTTTTACGTTGTCTAAAGAACTTTTGATTGTAAGCTAAATTAAATTTCGGATTTTTTATTTATTCTTCCAAGGAAAATGTTGCTAGAAAGATTTTCTTCGGAACAAACGCGTTAATATAACCATAGGTTTTCGACCACTGGAATACTAAGGGTAATGTAATAGTATAAAATATCAGAACATGTTGGGAGCGCAGGTAACGTTTATAGATCCATATTTCTGTACACTTCTATCCTGACAACAGACCTGATGGAAACCTGATCATAAAAAGCTTTTCTTTCCTGCATGTCGCTGTGCGGGTCGTAAACATGAACATTGCATACACGTGTTCGTGCCACAGCGGTGTGACGAAAAAGCAAGGAAACCGGAAACCATGTAATACACAAGCGCGGGTCTTCACTTCTCGGACTCTGACGGAAAAATCGCCAACGCACTTTTTGATTGGCTGGCTGGTTGCCTCCACGGTTAGACGAGCAGGAGTGGTGTGGCACCACTCACGTCACGTGGGGTCGTTTTATGGCCACACGTAGCCGCGAAATAATTAATTAAATGAATTTTTAATTCTAATTACCACCCATCTCGTTTCCGCTTCTGAAACACGTGGCAATGCTATTAAGCAGCCATGTGCAGGAAATTCGGTCATCTAGGGCGTTTTTCGTGTGTGACTTTACACTGAATGAAAATTCAAGTAGTTGGGGACGGGGCAACACCTTGAATACTAATGCCGGAAGTGTTTGCGTCCAGCTTGCGTAGGCTTAGCGTTTGTTTAATGTGACGCAATCCTGGAAGAAGTCGTTCCCGCTTCAAATTGTGAATCGGATACTAATTGAATTTAATATCAAAATACCGAGGATACTGCCAAGTATCTGTTTGTGCTCGTAAGCCTAGCCACGCTGTCAAGGAAGAGTTAGTTAGTGCTTCGGAAGGCGGAATCGTTGGCAATTAACTTGCAAATTTATGTTTTACATATTTAACGTTTTGCAGTGGAATTTTGCTATGCTTGGCTGAAATTACCGAAAACAGGACTGAACGTTGAACAAACAAACAAACAAACAAGTACACACAACAACGAATAAAGTCAAACAAGGCATGAAATTTGATTTACGAAAATTGCTATATCAGTATTTAATGTGGAATATTTTTTGTGATTTTTTTCCATGCAAATGTGTAAAACACGTTTATTTAGTATAATTAAGTTCGTTTCTGGTTCGGTTAAAAGTTAATGCATGGAAAATCAATGGTACAACTTATCGAATCTGCTGTCGAACGCAAATATTATCTTATTTGTTTTGCGCGTTGGCATGCCAACGCCCTGAAATCCACGAAACCTACAAAAATGTGCTGCTCATCGCGCGGTCGTTGTTCGAACGACGCTCATTCATTCGTCGTTCATCCGTTAAATTTTATCGCTTCCGAAAACATCGATTTTCTTTTTTCTTCATTCTTAGTCCTTCTCAACTTGATGCCCTGCGCTTCGTGCTGTTATTACAAAAACAATAAAATGTGATTGAATTGTTACCCGCTTTTGTATGTGCGTTTGAAACGCGAATTTCATGCTCGCTAATACAATTTAAAATAATACAACGAGATATTAAGTTTTGTGCTTTATTCTCTTTCACTCGCTTTGTTTCATAGCTTTATACTCTTGTAAAGTAAAGATGTGTAGTATTAAGAAATAACTGAATCACGCGACAGCATCCAGACGATGATAACAGGAGCAATGACTTTGTCCAAGCGCAAGCTTCGAAAGCAATTAATGCATCTTAATGTATTCAAACGCAAAGTCAACTGAATCATATTAATAATACTTTGTATGAAATGTCACAAATGTTACTCACATTACAGAGTTTTTAGTTTTTGTTTTTTCAACTGAAAAATGGAAGGATTTTTATAAAAAAATTTAATTTAAATTTTATATTAATATTAAATTATAAAATATTAAAATTTATTTTAATGCTAATAATATTTTTATAGCTAATTGATGCTACTATAATATGAAAACTTGTACGGGAAGGTCGCAGTTAATAAATTACGATCACTCGAGGGAAATCGTTATATTTTAAATGTTCGGTACCTTTACACGGTGTGTCACGATGGGGCTAATTCTTGATGGAAATATTGAACGATCGAAGCGACAAACCGTTTTATTGGTGGCTAATGTAGATGAAGCGCCGACACTTTGATGACACGAACTTGACGACTTGTCAACGTGAGTCGGAATATATTTTTTGAATAATGTGAAATTTATAAATCCAATAGCAAACAAAGCCGTTTGACAGCAAGGTTTGAATTGTTTGAATATTTCATGATTAGATTAAATATTAATACACTTATGGTGGTATAATTTAATAACTGGCTCCGCAATATAAATTATAAATACAAATAATGGAAAATCAATTGTCATTAGTGTTGAATCTGAATTATTGTGTTACTAGTTTTTCTTTGTTCGTTGTTCTGATCGCTTCGAGTAGTTACAAATCGAATTCTGGATCGTTTACTTGACGTGCTATCTGTTTTTCTTTTGTTTTTCTTTGGGTTGTTTTTGTTTGTTTGTCGGTTCTTATTTTAGTCGTCAATTCTCATTTATTTACGTCTCGAAACGAAATTCTCTCGTCTACTCACGAATTCCCGAAGTGTTTCTTTTTTGTTCTTCCTTATTTATGCTGTCCGTCTGTTTCTTATATTCTATTTGTCAGGGTTCGTCTTTTGCGCGTTCGTGTTGATTGCCGAGAATGTTCGTTGCTTACGCAAAGATAGAGATTACGTGGTCGGATTGGGGTTGCGACGTTGTCGTTTGCCGCTCATCTATCTCTTCGTTCTGTTGGCGCGACTGCCCTAAGGCGTCCGCGCGTCATGTAATGTGGGCGATAATGTCGACGTTCTTGCAGTCCCTAGGGAAGCATTATTTCGCGGGATAAGAAACTAACAAAGAAGTTATCCAGTGACGGCAGCGTGTCCTCTATTTTGTAGTGTTTTGTACGGTAGACCGGATATGGTTCTGGCCAAGTGTGCATTCTGCAGTCGAGATTCTGGACTTGAGGGCGTTTCGCGAGGTGACTTTGGGGGTAGTAGACATTTATACACGTCAAGCAGATTGCTTGTCCCAAGAACGTCGACACAAAACACTGACAAAGTGCGCGATTATCATTTTATCATGCTCGGCATTGATAGGGACGAAGGAACGGGTTGAGATGAAAGATGAAGAATGAAGAAATGTGAGTCCAGGAGTGCGGAGGAGTTACGGCTTGATAGAAATGCACGACTCTAGACTGATGATGATGAGAAGGAAGGGAAAGAAACTGATATTGTGATGTGGAGGGAAAGTAAGGTCCGCGTTTGTCATGGCGTAAAGTGGGGACGATGAAATTGAAATGCGTATAGAAAAGGGTTTGATGCCCTCGTCGGTGACGCATATCTCGCTTTGTCGATGAGGTTATTAATGACTATATTATAGTTTGGTGCCAGTAATATTTAATTCAAAAGTTAATTAGCGCTTCCCCCAGCAATTGATGGTTTTGGTTTTATATTTTATGTAAAACACGTAAAATTTTTGTTACAGATCATTCTGTCTCTGCACCATTGGGGATGGGACGCCGAGGTGGTTATCCTGGTGGAGTTGGGGGCGGCGGTGACGCAAGCATATTATCACCCCGAGGCAGCGATACTCAGCCCACATTGGGCGTGAAAATGGTCGAGTATGTGTTGGGCACGTCACCGACCAACAAGGACAGCTTAGAACCGCGCATGCGAGCCCTGCATTTGGATGATAAGAATGATAAAGATAACAAACCAGCCAGCCCGAAGGACGATGCCGGTGGCGTGGTGGTCAACGGACAGGTCGCTGTGCAGAACGGTCAGGTGGGGCCGAACGATGAGGACGGCAAGGGATTTAAGTAAGTATTAATTTCTTCTCGTTTTTTTTTGCACGTCGCGTGCACACATGCGGTTGCGGATCCGGGCATTAGCAGAATAGGAAATGGGCAATAGAAAGTTCCTTCGCGTGCTTCATTGAATTTCATCTGAAATCGAATGGATTTCGGTACCAAAAAAGACCGCCAAGATATCCTACTAACCACGCTCGTGTGGTTGGCGTTGGGCTCTTCTTTCGAGGCGGACGTCTCGTGCATTAACTCCTAAACTTTGTGAATTTATGGTCTCACGGTCCCTGCCCTAGGCTAAGAGACTCGCCTCTCTTTTCTTCCCGCTCATCGTCAGTTGGCCATGGGGCGAGCTACGATTCCGGTCGAAAAGTTTAAATTTATAGTCTATGCGTTTTATATTTGATTGTACCTTGCATCAACCACGAATTTATTTCGTCGGGTTTTATCATTTTATTATTATCAGAGATGCTCGCTCGGCATGCACAACTTGCAACAAAGACATTGTGCAGCCCGGCCTAGCACGTCGTGAGCAAGTTGACCATGTCTGATGCTCGCTTCACTGATAACCGCTTGTCTGTCTGTAAACACCGACACTCTTGCAGAGTGCTGACACAGCTGGCTGCCAGCAGGGAAACACGAGAACTGCACAAACGCGATGGAAAGTGCGGTACCTGCTCGTTTCTTGCCCTGGTAACGCGTAACCTTGGACGTGCATTATATTAAGAACGCCGGTGCTGCGGACGTGTGTAGTCCTGCGGTCGCAGCATACTATTAAGGCTAATGAATGTTGCTATAAATAGGATGATTTGCCAGCGTTTGTGTTTTTAGTTCTAATTATTCAACGTTAAACTATAATTTCATAGTGTTCACGTTGTCAAGTGTAACACCATTTTCATGAATCTTAGGAAGATGTTTTTGTAATGTTGGATAAATTTAATTTTATCATCATTTTCCATGTTTACCGACAATCGTTACATTTTGTATAACAAAGGAAACATTAGCAGAACGACACAGGAAAATGAATTCGTTCATTGTATTTTTTATCGACACAACTTTCTTTATTCCTTTGTTTTTGAAGAAGAAGATGTTATGTCTTGCTTGCACGCAATCTTCAATATCAAAACAGTTATATAAGTAGACGGTTTTTAAATATTTAAAAATATTTCAGATTCTTTTCTATATTTGTTTGTGCGTTTTATTGTGCATCGCATCTTTTCGTTCTGATTTATTATTTAACATGCCGTACCGTACATGGCACACATTTTTTTCTTTCATGTTCCCTTTGCGTGGTGCGTCACTCTCGAAAGTATATTGCCCCATATTGCGGTTTTTGGTGCATTGCGCGTAATTTTCACCCCGCACGCCCGTTTAACCGTGCAGCACACGGCACAACTCTCCCTGCCTTGTATATATGTATATTATGGGTTGCTTTTTGGATCTCAGCATGCAAGTAAAGTATGCTGTGCAGGAATCTAGAAGCTATGAATTCTTTGGAACGAGTAGCAGCAGACTTGGGATTCAACCACATTTTCACGTTTGCATTATGGTATTAGGCGCCAGGGCCCTCGAAATAAAAAAACTCCAGCGTCTTCAAAATCAAATTTATTGCCTGCTTGCGAAATAAACACGTAAATGCACAACAAAGTAGAGTGCTAGGGATGAATTTTGGAATATTTTGAGTTTAATTTGCTTTTACTTATTATTATATTTGTCTTATATCAGTATATTCAAAGTTGATGATACTCTCTGGAAGCTTGATCATCCAGCACAGCCCACAGGACGGAAGTACTCAACTAATTATGTATTGCACATAGAACGCCTAATTATAAAACGACTGTGGAGGTGACTGTAGCTGTGTTTAAACTGCTTCAGCAGAGAGTAGCCCTGGTGCTAGTCGTACGAAACTCGTTAACTATAAATTAACTCTAATCCAGTGGGATAGAACGTTGGATTTGTGATCGCGACCAATTCAGGCGACAAGCCAACTCAACCAACAGCAGCTTACTAAACTGATGCTGTCGTTGATTTTGCGCGCCTCGGGCCCTCCAACCGAGATGTGTTGCACATCCAGGTCGTGATTTAATTCTTGTGCGTCGTCGAAGGAGCATTGAAATTCGCCTTCCGCCGGCCTTTGTCGTGTCCCACCTTGGCGGCATAGCACACTACGTTCAAGGTTCCGCGCGTCTACCTTGCACGAAGTCAATGACATGTGCGTGCTCCCGCGTTCTCTCGCGTGTGTGCGTCGGTTACCTAGGCGATCGTACTCCCCCACTTCTGACAATATACTCCCCACTTGTAAATCCTGCTGTGGGTAAACACACAGCGCCACCTTACGCCTACTGCCCGAATCTGGATTCCTGCGAAGCATCCTACTCGTCGGAAAATATACGTTCTTCTGTTTAGCACTAGATGGCGCACATAATATTGAAATGAGGTTTTCTATAAAAAAAACGGTTACAAACGCATACTTATTTTTTTTGTTGGTACTGTTATTACAGCAGAACGCCCGGGAGCCGTCAGCCCTCACCGGCCGAGGACGATTTGAGTAAAAACGGCTTGCAACTGGAGCAGGGCGTCGTGATACTCAAACCGCAGGACCAACTGCCGCCTCATCTGCAGCATCAACAACATTTGCAGCAGCATCTTGCCCCGCATCTTGGCGTCACACTTGCCGAGTCTGTCAATCAGCAGTTCGAACACTTCAGTGATCAACCACCGCCGCCGTATGACCAACATTATGCAGCACCCCCGCCCCCTCAACCACATCAGGTGGACAGTGCTGTTCTACAACAACAGCAGCATAATTTCGACGTTCAGGTAGGATTTCTAAATTTTTATGGTTAAATTTAAATTTAAAAGTCAAAAGTTGGATTTTGATTTGCGGCGTAATTATCCACAAAACTCGGGGTTTTACATTAAAACGAAATCGATTTAACTATATAACTATAACCATATACATGGGGAATTTTGAAATATTTATGTTTCACAATGTATGAGACGTTTAATTGGCCATATACACATTGTATTACGATGATAATCATGGTAATGGAGCAACAGTGCCATTTATAATAACTGATTGTTTGTTAGATAGCTGGCGCACACATGTAAGATCAGCGTCCAAGGATTTGAATAATGCGATCTGAACCGCAGGATATTAAAGAGCTGGAAACAATGTTCCACTCGTGCATACATGCATATAAACATGCTTTCGTTCTTGTTATACAGGGAAATGATTCATTGTGATCGAGAGAGTGAATTATTATGCCGGAGTTGAGAAGGCGTTCATAATAATTCATTAAATACCACCGAATGATTACTGGTTACTACCGCTTGACTAGAACTAGAATTTAGAGTACTTAGACAGTTAGTGTTTAGCAAATCTTTACTTGTGGTGAAACGAGCGATTAAGTTGTTATTGTAAACGGTTTACAAACGCCCGATTTGATTGCACTTGCAAAGAAATTCTTAATTTGACTTAAGTTATTAGTTTATACTGAAAACATTTACAGTTGGATTAAATTTAAAAATAAAGTACAGCTCCGATTCGTTTGGAAATTGACCAATTGAACGAAAGCTTTAATTAAAAATCGAAAGCTTCGAATAATTTATCAACCAACCAGTCAAGCATGTAACAACGTGTAATTTACAAGACGTTCAATTACGGATTAGAAAATTTGAATATTGATTAGTCAAGAAACATTAAATGTTTATGATGGATTCAAATTAGTTCGAAGTACAGGGAATTTCATTTTTATTATTTTATAGATGATTTTATTTATGGAGTAAAATTTAATTTAGTAATTCAACAGTTTATTATTGTTTGGATTGCAATTAAACATTTACGCTTGTGGTTTCTTGTTTCTTATAATTCGTTGCGCTTTTTGGTGACCATCGACGTGTAAGTGTGCAACATTTGCATTAGAAACAACGAACATTTTATTTAATCTACTCCAGGCTTTAATTAACATAAAATTAGACGTTTAACAGAGTGTAACTATAACTACGAGTATATAGCTATAAAACAACCGCACTCTCGTGAGTTTTAATATATTCTAGATATAGTGTAACTCTGGAAGAAAATGAAGAAGATAATAAAGAACTTTGTGGCAAGCGCGCGTAAACTTAGTTTGTATAAACTTCGCATAAAATACGTGTAAATTCTAAGCTAATTTGTAGGCGCATGCTTCTTGGAACTTTGAATAAGAATAAAGTTGAGGTGAGCGGTGAATGAATGCACAGCTAATTAAAAATGCAGGATGTAATTTGTGTTTACGCTTGCGTTTGCTCTTGCTCTATTAAGTTTTGCGGAATCGAATGCGAAGCAAGTTTAGTGCAGCAGTAGGTTGCGAAATTTAGAAAATCGCGCATTGTAAACACTAAAGCAAACAAACATGCACCCTGGTAATGCATGCAATTTGTGTTTACTGCACTTTTTGCTGTTGTTGTGTTCTTGATGTTCGTTTTGTACATTTTCCGTTTTACCGATTGCGCGATTAAACAATTGAGTAACACTGCGCATATAACAAATTTTACAACCTGCGTTGGTTTAATATGCAAAGGAAACTTAAACTTAAGCTTCTTAGTTTTGTACCTTAACGTTTTAAATTTTTAAATTTTTGACTGCATCTAGAGTTGTAATTCATTTTAGTTGTCCCATTGTGGTTGGATGCTGTGTAAGACAATGTGTCCTAGAAAAGGTTTTCTTTCTAATTGAATTCAAATGGGTGTTAATGTCTGCATCATTTAGCAAGAACAAAGCGCGTTATATTAGTGATTTATCTCGCGGTGCTCATCGTCTCATCTGTTTTTATCTAGTTCCATTCTTCTATTCTGTTAACTAACGCCGGTCTAACGTATGAACAGAATAGACTGGAAGTTGGTTTTTGAAAGAAAGACATTTGTTTTCATTTAGTTTTCATCACCGTGAGTGCGACACAAACGCGTCGTTTAACATCAAACTTTGTAGCGAAACGTACGATAAATAAATGAATATATTTGAGTTTTTGGCATAATTTTCACGTGAATGTTCTACGGATGGTTTGCTAAATTCTGTAAATGAAATAAATTAAGAATTCTTATGTTACCTTTGTAATTTTTAATTTTTTCATTAAAGTAATCTTTAGTTTTATATAGCCATAATGATGGATCAAATTTTATAATTTCTATATATTTTTTTTGTTTTGTTTGTGTTACGTACTGTTGAGATCCACTCGAATCTAATATGTTTTGGGCGACAGGACGCGACATGTTAAAGATGCAACATCAATCTAAATATAACACATACTCACTTTTCACACATAAACAAACACATGGACACTACACACGTAGTGATGATGTTTAGGAGCACTAGCTAGGTTTGTGTGAGATCCTCATCGAGATGAATATTCGCGATTTTCTAGCCGCGCGCGCAAACGTATCGAAGTAATAATGTTGGCGATAAATTTTCTTAGCTCAACTGCTCAGTCTAGGACCACGATCGTGTGCCACGACGCGTGGGAAATAAATCGTATATCAATCATCTCACGCCAGATAATTATAAAGTCGTCTTCTGACGCTCGAATATCTTATTTTTATATTCTCGATTTAGGCACTACTTGATGTTTTTGACTGAATAGTAATAGTTATCATTTGTGCGGTTTCGTAATTTTGATTATAATTATGACTCGCGGTTCAGGTTCAAGTTGAATTCATATGTCTTTGACTTTTTTGCTTATACTCAATTGTTACCGGGTTTCCTATTGTTGCTGTTGTTGGTCTGGAGGAAGAATAGAAGAAGAATGCGCAAGGCATTGCATGCCAACAGATATGGATGTCGCGTTCTGGCGGCGGTTTGTTGTATGCGGACGTTGGACGCGTTGCGTATTGTGAGAACTTTATTAAGAATTTAACACGCCCGACAACATCACATCGTCGGGCAAACAACTCCACGAGTTTGTCGCCACATGTGCGCGCTTTGCGTTTTTGTCTGTTGCTGCAATCTTTTATTGTACGAATGTACATCTACTACTACTATCACACAGGCGTTGTAATTCATTCCTATTGCAGAACCGTTGAGTTAATACACAACACGTATTTTCTCATTTCTCTCGGCTCGATGAGGAACAACAACTCGCAGTTGTTCAGCATGCATTGCTGTGACTTAAGTTCAAGATCAACGCTTAATGCCAAGTTAAGCTAAGCTGTTGTAGGTACGCTTGCTTTAAGCTCCTAAGTAAACGTTTGGTGATTCGAATTTTTGTATTCCATATGTTTGTGCATTTGCATTTTGTGTATTTTTTTTTTGTACATTACTCGAAGGCAATTGCGCTGCCAACATGAAGAGTGCTGCTAGCCCGCGAGGAGTCGCTGTTCGGCGTGCAAACGCTCTGAACCGCGACCCGGTGAACGAACTCCTTCATCTGGCCGAGCGACGACCGCTCGACGACGTCTTCGTCTGCGCGCCAGCACTATTATTTCCTCGCGCGCGCGAGCTTCTCGGCCAGCCGTGGAAACGCAAACGCACGCGTCGAACGTGAAACAGTCGTAACGCGAGCTAATGTGTTCGCTCGCATTGTTGTTATAGTTTTGTGTGCTACGCTCGCAAACACTCACACACACATACACACACATACACACAGTTAAGTCAATCACTCACACAGATTCAGGACAAAAAGAGCATTGTCTTCAATTTCCGCGCTCAAGGTTGTGACCGCGCAATAGTGCGCCTATTCATCTATTATTACCAACAATACCAACATCTCAAACAATTTGAACATTACTGATTTTATATTTATAAGTTACGTGCAGATGTGCGCATAAATCTTCGCTCACAGGATGTTAACAAACCAAAGCACTACCTTTGATACACTTTACTTTACGCGGCGTGGTCTAGTTTACATCAAAGTCCTCATATTTTGAGCGAAAATTCAGCGATACGAAAATAGCAAAACGTGTTTTTAATTTTTAACTTTTGAGTTTCCACTGACATGAAACGCACTTGTTTGCGCATTGCCCGTGGTTGTTTGCTTGCGCGCTTGTTTTGATTTGGAGTCTCAGGAAAACTTGTCTAATTTAAATTGATTAAAAGACGCAAACAGCTGCTGCGGCGAATCCTGCTACTCGCCTGCGCTTGCTTGCGTTCGTTTTGCTCCCACAATTTCGTGATTAATTAAATTGCATGAGCGTACGTTTGGGTCCCTCTGCCCAGGTGAACAAGTCGCACGTGTGTTTCACTTATTGGCGAGACTTCCTTGTGAGCGTTGGAGCATTTTGCCGCCTCCCAAGTTGTCGGCGTTAAACACTTTTGGGCGCGCGACGTGTATCGGTGCGAAATTCGGGTCGAATGGTCGGTTAATTAACGCGCCAGTCCTCCAATAAACGTCCAATTACGGACGGTGCTTTGCGAGTGTAGAGTGGTGCAGAGAGCGGAGAGTTTGGCCGGAATTAGATTAGATCGCCAGGCCGCTCGGTAACACCAACATTTTCGAGAAATGCAGGGATTTCAAAACATGACTTCTGCATATTTGTTTTACTGCATTTTGCGAGGTATAAATTGAGGTGGAAGGTTGTTTTGCAATATTTCGTTTGTACGTACGTAGTTTATTTAGTTTATTGCTACGTTTATTACTCGCTTTGTGGCTGAACGTGTAATATGTAATTTGTTTATCGCTTCATGCTACTTGGTTTTGAGATTTTGAATTTATTTACTTGGAACTTTACTAGTTTTCCACTTTTTTGTAGTATAATGAAATTTTTTTGCGATTTGGTGTATTGTTTTGGCGTCAAGGTTATTTTAAATCAAATTTTCTTTATTTTGGAATTGAAATTTATGATAAATATTGTCTTGGTTGTGTTGTGTATGTAGGGACACTTTTCTTATTTCATGGAAAGTTGAAATGAAGGTCTTGCCTCGGTGTTAAATAACGACATTATAAGCACCGTCGCTTTACATTTACGGTGACACGTTTGCGGTGTTGTCGTAGTGCCTGAGGTTTTCCGGGCGAAACTTCCGCTACTGGTGCACAAGAGGATTGGAAAACAATTTATTCGTTGTCGATTTGCCGCATGTTTGCACGGATTGTTTCGTTTTTCTTTGCTGTCAATTCCAGGCGCGACTTTCATGCGACGTGAAATATGTAAAGCGGCGGCCAAGTTTACAATCGATTTGTCTGGCTTACGTTTTAATGTTTCTTTATTATTTTCTTTGTCATATTGGTCTTTTTTTTCAATTCGATTGCTGGCACTAAGTTGTTGCGTTTATATTTTTTTGAAGAAGAATAATTGCCAATTTATGGACCTGGTAAGGGAAAAGACACAGTCACAGTGTTTTATATTTTATAGAAAATCAGTTATCTTGTTAGTGTTTTCTTGAGATTTTCTGTTTTCGAAGAACGCGTAATTTTCTGTTTCTTTTCGCTTTTCCGCCCACTCAACATGTCTCTAGGGCTCCGTGTACAGTTCGTGCGAGTAGCTCATAAGTCGTTAATTGAAACATCGGGATCGCTTCTCTGTAATTAACGTTAATTGCAGGAAGGAACAGTCCTTTGTTCCTATCTGGAATCTTAGTGAATTTTATTATGCGTTTTTGCCCGCACGGTTTGTACCTTTGTCGTTTTAATTAGCTGAAATTACAAGTACAGATCTGACGATGAGAAAGAGAAACATTTATTTTTATTTTTGGAATATTTTTGTACTCACTGTAGCAATTATTATTTACTCCTGAAAGACTACAATGAATATTGACAATAGAATCAACAATGATTTCGAACAATCATTATTTTCATGCATTTCAGTAATAATTAATTCTTTGTGTTTACTGTTGATTTTTGTATTCGCATAAAATTCACGATTACATAGCAAGTTAGTGCTGATTTCGTGAGTTTCATGAAGCTGAAGATTTAATGTATTCGTGAGTTTACTTCTTCCTGCTTGGTGCAAGTTTCAAATAGACTTGAACGCTCGCTGGCTACAAGCTTCTGTGTACATTGCATTTTATATGCGCGAAAAGGTTTATAAAGGGGCACCAGTTGCGAGCTGTGGAGTACGAGTAGGAGGTCGCGTGATCCGACAACGTATTTCATATTCTTTTCTTTTTATACGCGACTTATGTCTGAGGGAAGCACGGATGGATGGCTTGCATTTGCTTCTGCGTTTCGCATTGGCTTAGGTTTAGCTGAGGCCTCTATAGCCGGGCACGAAATTGAGTGTGTGCGAATATGGAATATGGACTTGAGCCGCCGCGCGAAGTTAAGAGGTTTTTCCCGTCGGTTTTATATGCGTTCTACGTGTGTATGCATGAAAAGTGCGCCAAGTTTGGGTACGGGGCAAACTTTTTTCATATACGTGTCGAGAGTTTTGAGGATCTTTCATATCCTATGGTCGCTACCGCGAGACTTTCCGTTTCAAATGGCGGTTTCCTCTTAGCACCAAACACGTATTGCTAATATAAACCGAAATTCAATTTATGCTTTCTGTCAGGCTCTTCAAAAAAGTTTGTAATTAGCAAAGCAACTTATGTTTCAACGTAATTGATACTTTTACTGGAAAGGAAAACTCAAGATGGTTTTTTCATGTTTTTATAAATAATATTCGCAGTTAGATAATAATTGATGGCAGCGCTGGGGTTTATGTCCAAAATCAATTTTGCTGATTAAATTACGTCATTTTCTCTTTCGTTCACTGTTTTTTAATTAGTTTGATGCACCTTCAGTGCGCCGTGACGATGGCGTATTTATGCCCTTAATTCCACGCGCGCCCAAGAGCTCTTCAAGTCGCAAAGTGCAACCTGCCGACCGATTGCGGTGTCATTATGCCGAGTGCAGACAATGCTCTTCGGCCCAGGCGGCGTAACAGGCCTGCCGTGGTGAAGAAAATTCCGACACGCTATATAGCGTGCCACCCGATCTTGTGACTGCACCCTCGCAACGAACATAGTGTTCCAACCAAGCCGAAGGAGTTTAAAAGTTAACAGGCACTATTATCCACATGACTTGTTTTTACTAAAACACTTTGTATACTGCTGCATTTAATATTGTGCCCAACCCTATCGCTAGTCGTCGGAAAATGCCTTCGTTATATTTTCCAGCCAGTCATTCCGCATTATTTTCGTTTCATTCTCTTTTTGCTGGATTCGTGTGTGCTTCGTGCTGAAATCGAACACCTACTTTTTTTCTTCATTGACGTCGCGTCGCTGTAGTTAGGAAATTGAGGGTGGAATACCGCCATCGAAAGATGTAGAACGGTGTGGATAATGCAGCAATCTGCGCCGCGTCCCTTTTTTTGGTACCCTAGCCTTTTTGCTATGTAGCAGCCCGCAGCCCCGTCAACCCTTGCAATCGGACGTTATGCGTTCGTTTAAAAGTCTACACTCGTTCCTGGCATACTCTAAGCCAGGAAAAAAATCTGAAAATGTGAAAATGAATGGCCGTTTAATCCCGCACAGACATGTGCATTCTCCAGCCCCATCTCTGGCATTACTTTAGCATTCGTGAAACGACGAGGGCGAGTAGCTAGCTTCCTAGCAGAGCAAGGAAAGCATCCTGACATTCTGACAAGAAGGAAGTCACGCATAAACATATTATATATCTCTGCAGGTTTCTCAGTGTCTTGTAAAGCAGGAACATGAGAGATGCGATGAATCCTTATATTACTCCTGATGGCCTGGTACTGGGCAACTGACTTATGGCATTGCTGGAATTGCGAATGAGAGCAAACGTCAAAAGTAACAAAATTCCATTCCATTACTCGTGAAGATGGAGTATAGCGACGAGCATAGCAGGAGTGAGGATGGGGGGTCGGTCTTGTAAAGTGTACATCGCTTCCGGTTAACAAGCTGCAGGCAATGCGGTCTTGTTAGTTAGAAAATTTTCTATTTTCAGAATACGGCGGAGCTTTTCCAGCTAACATTTTAACAATGCTGCGCGATGATAAGCTTAATCCGGTCAAAAGTCAACTTTTTATTGTTTTCCGGAGTTTAAATTCTCGTGTGAATTGTTAAAACCTACAACATGATTTAAGTCATGTTACCAGTGCTCTGACCAAAAAATTAAATTAAAATAACCAATGAATAAAAACATAAATGCTTGGGTAGTGCGCGTACCCGAAGTGGATGTACGCATGACGGTGCTCATTAGAATATTCACGTTAATTATTTTTATAATAAATGCGCAAAGAATTAATTAAATCTCATAAAATATTTATACAAGCGCACAATGCTTCTCTAATTGCCCAATTAATCACAAGAGCTCTACTTGTATACCTTAAGCATTATTATATGATTACTTAGTTATCCATTTACCATGATAATTTATTACAATTTTCTTGAACTTGCTTGCTGTGCTTCAATGTTACTGAGTCAGTTTGCGGATGGACGGTGTTAGGTAGGCGCGTTGTAAATTACGTTAAGTATAGTTAAGTTTTTCCGTGTCATTAATATTCACTTGATCGTCTCGCGTCCTGCTTTGGAATGGAGCTGAGAATGAGTCGTTAACATTGCTGCGATGCCAATAACAACTAGGCAATAGTTTGCTCTTACATTTTGCTTTTGCATGGCGCGGAGTTTTCATATGGGCACCACGTGAATGAATGAAACTCCGCCACGTCGACACTGATGTCATTAAAGCCAAGAAAAACCCAGTACCTAAGTAATTTAAATGACGTCTACTGTAGCTAAACATTACAAAGGATCACAAAAACTACTCCATATAAATAAGATGAATTGTAGTCGCTTGAGAAATTTTTGTTCGTAGTACTTTGCAGCTAGAATTTCGACATCTGGCAGTTTCCTTTTTTATTCGCTGTTTTTCTAAAACGACTGGTTCAATGTCGCGATGTAAGTCAGTTTTTTGCAGATGTCAGGAGTTGATGTTTGATGCGTTGGAGTGTTTGTTGCGCACTCTGCTTGGTGGATCGTGTGAATTTTCTGAAAAGCCGAAACTCGAACTGTTTGCGCGTATGTTGACTGGCGTTTGACGAGCGCGTATAACTCGCGGTTTTTCAGGCACCTCTCATCTCAGCAGGAACAAACATATTTGGTTGTTTTCGTTGGGGCACGTCCAAAAAATACGATTTCCAACGCTCAATCTCCGCTTGCAGTCAATGAGTGTTCGGTGCGGCTGTGAAAACCACAAAGCATCAAAACATTATTTGCGAAGAGGTTTTTATTTTTGGAAAAGCTGAAATAAGGATGTTTGTGTTTTCTTCTCTTCACAGAGCAGAGAATTCAAATATAAACAAAGTATTTTCAGGTTTTTTATTATCCTGGATATTTACGAGTTCTTTAATGTCAGTTTTTTTTCAATTTAATTGATTTGATTACGGCGATTTCAATGTTAAGCAGTTGGTTGGCGGTCGTTTGTTGTATGCCAACTGACGATGCGATCTATACCACCTTAGAACGGACGTCAATAAAGTTAACCATCACGTAGATTATACCAAAACAAATTTCATTGTTGTCTATTCGAAGTTACAAACAAGAACGGTACACTTTTATAATCATAGTGCATTGTGTAATGTATTTCAATCTAATGAGAATTTTCTTTCTTGCTTTTTTCTTCTTTAAATTAAAAAGCAAACACGATTTTCACACATCAAAGAGTTTGCGCATTATTTTTAAAGCCTCACTTATGCAGATTTGCTAACATATGGTATCTTAGTCACAGGAAGAATGTAGCATAGACGTGTATTTTCTAAGCAAAATGCATGATTCAGTTTAAATATGCATTGATATTGCATTATAAACAAAACCGCATTGGCGTTTTTCGTTTCGTTCGCTAGACACATATGGATGACGCTTCCACCGTGATCAATATGTAATGAACCTCTCATACACATACAAACTCACAAACACATTTATTGAGGAATAAGCCATCCGGCTATGCTAGGGATAAATATCTAAATGTCTTCGTCATGCGTCGAAGGCATCTTCAGCGGTAGTAGCACGCGCACACGTCTGCAATCAGATTTGCGATTTACATTTTCTTGCGTTTCTGTTTTGTTGTATTCCTGCACGAGCATATGGCCGATGGATGTGAGCGCTACATAAATAAATTGATTTTGCATCTTTATAGTACGTGAAGGAACAAAAGCAAGGAGGTAGGCATGAAATACACACCGCCGTTAACGTGCGCGACTGTTATACAAACGTCATTTGTTTAATGATGTTCTTTATCGCGTTCCAAGCATTAAAACGTAGGTATTAGACGTGTTGTTCGGGTGTCATTTAATGTACGTAATCGTGAAGAACGGGGGACGATGAGGAATGAC
Organism: Atheta pasadenae; assembly: GCA_030264155.1. Classification (NCBI taxonomy): domain Eukaryota; kingdom Metazoa; phylum Arthropoda; class Insecta; order Coleoptera; family Staphylinidae; genus Atheta; species Atheta pasadenae. The sequence goes on along the minus strand of JARJDS010033954.1, from coordinate 13,374 downwards.
GCAATTCTGCGTTGCCACTACTGTCACAAGCGAAATTACCTCGATATACCACCGTACCATAAATTATTTAGTAATGCGCGGTTTACAATTACAATCATTAGGTAATTAGTTAATTGGGGGATCGATTTCTAATTTAGGTGTCACGCCATCAAACTATTGTATGCTTTTATGAAACGTCGTTATCATACTTTGATGGTGATAGAATTTGGGCTGTAAAGTGTAAAACTAGTGTATAATTCCCGGCGCCTCCACCTCATTAAAATGAATTCAGATCAACGTACGTTTGTGTTTGGAATTGGATTATTACCTAGTCTAGTCAAGGTTTCAGTTGCTTATTCCTGCGTAGAAAAATATAGTTTTACATTTGAAAATTAATCGATGTGGTCATTTAGGGCAACATAAAGTTCCACCTACAAATTTGTTCTTTATGACTTTTTTTTCATTCCTACAACAACGTCGTGTATATTTTTAATGGTTGTAGGCCAATTTTCCGGTCATTTTTTGTGTGCGTTTGTTTGCCTTTGCACATTCGTGTTTTCTTTCTTTCTTTCAACGCATGTGGATATAAAAAAACCTGTCTCACACATCGTGCTATAATCATTGAATTTTTAAAAGGTCGCAGTCATTAATGTAATTGATTCAACCCCTATAAAAGCGTGGAAAAAGCGTACAAAAACGATGTTACTTTTATGTTCGCGGTTTGCAGCTTTAGAGCCTTTTTTTAACGCGTTATCGTCCTGACAGAAGGTAACGAGCGCACGTTATCGATTTCTAATCAAACGAACTCTATAGTTTATGTAGTTGTGGCGTAATTGTTTTAATTCACGGCATGTGAACCCCATCTAATGTCAATTCGATGTTATCGACGGTTTATTTCTGTTTTCTTCGTCTTTTGTTTTTTATTTTATAATTTTATTGGGAAATTTGAAACGCAAAGGTTCGTTATTTACCAAAGCATTGTATAATTCCGAGCACGATGACGTTTAATGCAATAAGTCGATCTGAAAATGGCTGGTGATTTTCTTAGGCGGGGAAAATTTTGTAGCATGCGCGAGTCTAATGAAAAAATATCGAATATTCGTATTTTCTATCAAGAACCAGAGGAACCTTTGCTGGCCGTAAAATGAAACGCGTATAAAGAAGCGAAGAAATGAGTAAAATGATCATATGAGATTTTATTTTCGCGCTCTTTTTCACTGACGAAGAGTTATTTTACATTTTGCACATTGCCCTTTTCCCTGCTTGCTCTCCACCTCTATATCTATACTTTTGTTCGTACTTGGTTGCTTGCAGTCGTTTAATACGTCGTGCGTTTTGCTCTCATTTATTTTGCGTCGGATTTCATACGCCGCGATGACGGCAAATGGAGGCAAGGGGATTCCGAAGGCGTTTTGGCATTTGGGTTAAATATAAATTTTCCGGTCTATTGAAGCAGCCGATGCTGCTTCGCTGCGCCCCATCCCCCGGATTTCGGAAATTAGATTTTCCTTCCAGTTTCCGATTAGATATTTTTGTCAATGCTTGGTTCTTCGCATATGCGTTGTGAATACTTCTGCAAGTGTAGGTGAGGTCGAACCAAGAAAATGGTTTGTTTGGTAATTACGCGCCCTCGGTTCGATATTCTAGGGTGTGTACGGTATACTAAAATTCTCCTTAAATTTCCTGGAGTTAATACCGTGAACGGTGAAAATGAAGGGCAAAACTTAATTAGTCGTTCCTTAATAATTATCCGCGAGAGTTGTGGGCACTTTTGGTGGCGGTGGTTGCAAGTGGTAAAAGTACAAATTCTTATCGCGCCATTTCATCCACAACGACTTGTCGGTTTTGTTTCGTGACGAGTAAGTTGGTGGCGTGTCACGCGCCAGGCGCTGGAGAACTGCGACGACGAATTGAATTTGCATAAAGTAATTAAAATCTCCCTTGATGTATACACCCCCATACAGCCAAACACATTCGGTTATAAGCAAGCGGACTAAAACTATTATGGTTTTGTGGGACGGTACTTGCTAAGTGGGCGGCGGCGGCGCTAAATAGGCAGTTTATGACAAGGGCTGCTGTCATACGACAGGACGACGACTTCAAACAACAAATTTGCATTTTTATTGCAAAATAAGGTTAAAAATGTAGGAATATTGCATAAGATTTACACAAAAATGTAAAAACAGCAGTTTAATGACTTTTTACTAATATATTTTTTGTTTGTGAAGGAAAACAAATTTTCCAGTAATAAAAGTAGGAAAATATAAAAAGTAGTTGCTCCTACTTTAGACTATTTTATGACGGCATGATAATTTGAAGCAAAAAACACGCTTTAGTCGTGTTGAAAAACGTAAATGCTGGTAAAATTCAAGTTAATAGCGAACGTTGAGCAGACTTGTACTAATGCCGACGGAAAATTCGTTTTTAATTGGCACACATTAAATTACATTTATTGTGCTATTTGGTGCCTCGTCTTGCGAGACCAGCCCACCACCTGAATCGTCCTTTCGTTTCAACGCCGACTTGTTTATTTATAAGTTTAGTGCAAATTTACTGAGAGTGCAGTTTTGTGCAAGCCGCGTTCGCATAAATCTGCACCATGATGTTCGTAGTTGCAAGGGGAAAACGCTTTCCACGCATTTCAACCGGCAATACGCGTGCTGAGATTATAAATATTTCGGCAAGTTATCGTGATTCATTACGCTGTTTATCCTAATTAAGCCGGCAGAAGACCGCCGAAAACAAAACGATTTAAGCCGAACGGCGCATAGGAAATTGTACCAACTAGACATCATAAATCGTTGCCCTGGAAAACTAGTAATGCGGGCAAGAAATTATCACGATATAGACTATAAACATTATGCGGCTCCTAATACGGACGCGCATTAATTAGCGACAAACAATGAGTGTGAAGTTAAATGTATGTCTTGACCGAATTATTTCTTTTTTTGAAATGAGGTGTTGAATTGTTTGTCACAGTCAATGTTTGATTTGAAGTAGAAAGCATTGTGTTTGTCGATAAATCAACGCGCGTCAATAAAAAGTGCGATTTACCACACCTCGGGCGAAGAGATGACGGAAAAAGTGTTCACAAGTTTTTAGTTTGGTGTTTGTATTGTTTATGGTTTTGGGCTGTTGTGCTTTAAAATAAAGCAACAAAGTTGTTAATTGTTTGGGGATTGGCGGCAACGCTGCGAGACGACAAAGCGGAATCGGCACGACGGCAAATATTTGTCGTTCGTGTTTTAGTCGTTTAGTGTGTTTATGGGGCGGTGCGGTGCGTTGCGGTGCCGTGTTCGGTCTGGAGATGCCACTTTTGATGTATGTGTGTGTGTGTGTTGATGTTGGTCTTCATTACTTTGTTTGCCACTTTACTTTTCGCTCAGCAGCGCAGCACGCATTGGTTCGCGATGTGTGTATGGTTGCTTGCTCTCGATTCTGCGGTTTGGTCATTGTTAACGGTTACATTGTTTTCCTCCATGCGACGTGTGACAACCGTTGGTAGAATGTGGCACAACAGCCATTTCGATAAGGGTTTATTGCCTATCCGCCACGACAAAACTACATACAATGTGTATGTATGTTAACTTTACACGCAACGTTCAACTCTTGATTCAAGTTTTCGAACGTTTCTGGTCGGTTTTCCTGTCCCGGAATCTTTTAATGTGTCGACCATAATCTAAAATCGATTGAGACTGTCTGGAGGTCTGAAACTCTTCCGTAGTTCACAAGCGTTTTGAATTATTAACGGAAATTCAAGGCGTTCGCTTCCGATGGTTGTTTGGCTACCGAAACCTAAACGAAGCCGACCGAGAGCTGTCTTTATACAGCAACCAGCATCAATTTTCTTCCTGATGGTTCTCGCGTTTCCTACCGAGCGAAATTGAGTTGTGCACCGAAAAGTGCGCGTCGCTGTTTGAAAATGCGGGGCAGTTAAGCTCTCCCAAGGAGCATTTCGTTGCAGAATGCACCAAAGTTTTAAGTTTTAAACTTTTACCAGCTCACTATTCCAGGACGTGCCCTGGCGGTGCTTTATTTATTCTCACAGTGACACCTTGCATCAGCTCGAGGAAATAATCCATACCCATTTGAGGGTGTTTGTACAATTTTTGTGGGATGGTTAAATTGACAGCAGTTGAGGTGATGTCACGGCTAAAACAACTAAAAAAGTGAGCTATTGAGTTATTTTTTTCTGGTGATAGATAGCTGTTAATGGTTTGAAATGTTCACTCTTTGACTGTCTATCAACGGGTGGATTCAGTGCGTTCTTCTGACAGATAATAAAAATTCTGCACTGGAAAATTGCGTTTCCACTGCGGAAAATATAAATACTTTTGAATATTCACGAATATGTGTTGAGGGGCAGCACAAGGATTTACATTTCCGATGAGAGCCGACACGCATCGATTCCTATTTAATACTCGGCTCGTCTAGCGGTACCGATTGCATTTGGCGGCGGCACTGGGGGCCAGCCATAACGTTGAGGTCGCACCGGAGTGTGTCGGCGTTCATTTAAAATTTAAATACTGTTTGAAGACCTTTTACATGTGCGCCATGGACGCTTATGGTAAGGCAACAACGCGTATTTGTGTTGTGCCTAAACTCCTGCTACGGACATATAGCAGGCGTGAGTTTTTTTCAGGTTTGTTACTGTTTTAATTAGGTCTTTCACATACAGAATTAATGGTTTTTGTGTTTTGAGTTGTATATATTCAAATACGTTTAGACCAAAAAGAATACATTTAAACCACTAAGTAAAAAAGTTTGTTTACTTGTAATAAACTTTTCTGGAATATCGTATTTTTCATTACTTTGTGGGGTTGTAAAGCAGCAAAAGCATTTTTAGTGCTTTCATAAAATTACATTTGCCAAACGATTCTTTTCAAAACTTGCGCGAAATAAAATTTTTAAAAGTTTGAAGCAACATTGTATTAAATTAGGTATTACGTTGCGCTGGGTAAAATTAAAATATTCCACATCACAATAGACGAAGATTTATGCTTATTTTAAAATTATTAAAATACTCGATAGTGTTTTAAAGTATTCCAATTAAAATAATATTTTCTTTACTACAGTGTTGAAACTGTGTTGAAATCATCACCAGTTTCAGTTTTGGGGTATAGTAAAATCAAACGTTATCGAGTTATCAGACGGAAGTAGAAAAAGTGTTAAATGCTTCGCATATGTGGTTTCGTTTTGTTAAGTTTGATTAAATTTTTACTCTGTTTTATTTCTTATCTTACCACAGCACATATGCAAATACGGACGTGCTGCGGTTTCTTTTTTGTTAAATAGCGTTACATGTTTGGCAGCTGGTTTTCGAAGCGTGAGAATTTTATGTTAGAGTTAGCTGTGATCGATGAGAAATTATAATATTGCAAGTACCGTTTTTTTCTTCTTTTGCAAGTGCTGAAAACTTGGATGCGATGCGCTTTGCACAACGATTCAGGCGAGCGAATTTGCATATTGTTGTACTGAAGCTGGAGGTGCGTTGTGACGCCGCTGGTGATGGTGGCAAAGCAGCTTGTCTGATAACGCCTTGGGCGGTTTTAAAAAAGCGCGCAAAGCGTGAAAACAACGATGGCAAACCGCACTCGCCAAGCCGACCCGCCCGCCGGGCTTTATCTTTTTAGCTTTTGCGTGCTTTTCTGTTGCCGCGGCTTTCGGATGGGTGGTTTTATAATGCATTGAGAAAACACACCTTTCAGTCACAACTCAACTTATCGCGCCGCGCGTTACTGGCGAGTTGTCTGGAAGTGTTCATTTTCATCCTGCATCCGGAAAATGAGCAGGATTTGAATGGAAATGTGAGGGGTGGTTAGTTGCTGTTGAAGGCAGCAGATGCTTAGAAGGAAAAATCTGGTGACGGCGCAGCTATGATAGAAACCGGAAACGAAAACGGAAAATCACATTTTGAATTTAATTGCATTAAATCTGCAAACGTAAATTGGATTAAAGGCGGCGGCGGCTGTGGAAGCGGCAAAAGCACACGAGCGTTTTGGATAGATGTTGAATGCTCATGCATTTCCGTAAATTCAACCTACCGCAATAACATATGAGATGCAAATATATTTAGGAAAACATTTTTGATTTAATATTTTTTTCGTATTGAAATATTGAGGATTTTTTTGCGTTAATTTAATTTATTTTCTTAATTTATTAATTAAAAATATTTTCAATTGTTTGTTCTTGTTTATTAACGTGTCATTCTTGAGAAACAATTAAATTTAAAATTCAATGTCAGTCTTTCATTGTTTTTGAAGTTTTCTACAAGATTTGAAGTGCGCTGACCGCGAACGAGTGCCTTTTCCTTGGGTCTTTCGTGACACCACCACTGACTGGTTGTGTTGTGTCCTCGTGTGTTGTTGGGTTACGTGCGGCACGCGTAATGAGCAGCTCCGCTCGACCGAGCGCAAACTCGCGCGCGCGTCTCGAATCGTCTTCCTTCTAGTCGAAGGAAGTTGCCTTTTGGCCGACCAAAGAAGAAGTACCTTACGCGACATACAACATGCGTCGTGTGTTACTACCACGCAAGAGTGTAAGAGAGTATTACTACGTACTACCTTACCTTCCTTCTCGCCGCTGCTTTTGGTTGTAGTCGCTTCACGGTGCGCGCATCGCGATTCCGATTCCCCGAGTTCACGTCGCGACGCGCAGTGTACTCGCGTTCGCGCCGTACTCGCTCGCGTCGTTGGACTTAGTTACGTGCGAACCGTCGAGGCGCGCGCATGGAATATTGTCCGAAGCCTTACCGGCACCGCCAAGAAACGCCGCGTACGCGAATACACATGAAGAACTCGTTCGAAACCACACAGGAGTTTACAACAATTGTTTGCGATTACGATAAAACTATATCGAGTGTTTTCACCAGTGCTTAGTGCAATCGGAAAATTTATTTATTTACAAGGACCTCAAAGGATATACAAAGAATACGTGTTTGCTGTGCAATGCGATGATAAGCAAAATGCAGGATAATCGCAGGACGATTGAGCATTTTGGTTATTTATCATTGAGTTAAAAATCAAAATTGTGCAATTTTTAGATATTTATCCGGATAGGTTGGTGTCAATTGTATTTCATTACATATTTATTTGTACATAATAAACGTAATAATTGTACATATACGTTAAACAAATAAGTTGTATATTGTACAAACATTTATAACATAAAAGTGGATAAATTGTCATCAATTTTCTAAAACTAACAAATGTTGTCATTATTATAATTGTACAAAGTCGTAAATTATTTTTTTTGAAAATTATATAACAAATGGCCGAATATCTACAGATAAGCGACGTTACCATGTCAGATTCTGTCGAATTGCGTGTCAATTACCTGTCGAAATATATTGTTTTTTTTGTTTGGTTCTGGAGGCGTTCGTACCGCATAAATCACTTACGGCGGCGGCGGCATTTCATTCATCTGTACATAGTGTCTACGTCTACCGATTTATTTTCTGGGACTGACAAAAATGTTGACACCCAAGTTATTAGGTTTTTTCGTTGGGATTTTGTTATTAAAATTGTTGTAATCGTGTCTGTTTTTGTCTGTTCATATTTAGTCAACACGAATTGAGTTAGACCAATGTGTATTGTAGTACGTATCACGCAAAATTATTGATTTGTGCATTAGTCATTCAAGCAGAGCAGATATCACACAATATTCGTGTTTGTTTTCCTGAATTTGTTTGAAATGAGAGTTTTTATTGACGGTTTTATTTCATTGCTTTTGATTTGTTTTCCTATCATTTTATCGCCGGAGACTTACATTTGTAAAAATCGAAAATCAATATGACAGCAATAACTAAGTTCAACAAAAAATGCATAAGAATTTGGTGAATATTTTAGCAAAAATGTCAATTTTTTAGGTAAAGGTTAAGATATTTGAAAGTCAATGCATTTAGAAGTCAATTAATCTTTACAAAATACAACGCAGCGTGATTTGTGCGATAGAGTAAATTGATTATGATTAAAATGTACGATTATTAATAATGTGACAAGTTTACGACATCGCCACTCTCTGGGCATATTACTAATGGCAACGCGTCGATTACGATGCTGACATGCCGAGGAAATAAAGCCATATGCAAGCAAGTTATGTGCAATTATTACGTTTTTTTATGTCACACTTACGCCGGCACGCGAGCGAACGAATGTCATTGCATCCACATGGAATTGGTGTGTGCGAAAACATGCAACGAGCCGAAGTCTGAATCAATATTTACAGTTTTAGTATGAATCAAGATTAAATTCGCAATCAGCAATAAGCCGGTCAGCAATGAACGTTCCTGTGCGCGTTTGCAATAAGTTTAGAAATGCGTCAGCACTTTTTTTTCCTGCTTAATATATTGCGAGTGTGAGCTCGCGAATCAGGTTTTAATATAAGAGGTGTCGACGTGCGCAACGTACTACGAAAAGCTTACATTTTCAATTTTTGTTATGTACGATCAAGCTTAACATTGAAACTTTTCAAAATTTTGCCTACTCAATTTCAACGTTTAAATTTGTGGGAGTGTTTGTTACCGTACGTGTCTTCTAATCGCAGCCGCACATAGTTGTTTATTATTTATTAGTTGTGCGACAACTTTGTTGGTTGTCGCTGTACGAAGCTGAGCTTTGGCGTTCTCGGTGGGTGGGTGTAGAGCGCAATTTGTAATTTGTCAGATTTCGCTGTGAAACTTGCACTTGAAAACCGTGCGTCGCGGGCAGGTGTTTGCGACACGAACGTTTAACAAACATTTCGCGCCCGAAACGCGATTCTGTGAACGTTTTCACGCGTGCACTAAAGCTGTATGAATGTTCTCGCGTTCTCGCATATGGTTTCCTTAGACGACGACGAATACTGTCGACAACAAAGTCGGGCTTTGTTCACGCAAATATCGTCGCTAGTAGCATTCGCGTGCAATTCACATAACGTTTCGCGTTTCATTCTCGAACGTAGTTGTTCTTCTGCTATGCAAAACTGCGATGCTAGACACTGCTAAAGATGCTAGCAGCAATGTTTCTGGTAGCACTCGAGGCGCGAACTAAAGGATTTTACATTTCCGTGTAAACTTAAATGTTTACATGCATTAATTCATGTTTGCACACGTTTGATAAATCATCGTTGAAAGCAAGTTGATCGAACTATCAAAGAATTTAATTTAAGTTTAGTATTTAGCAGAAGGATCAATTTCGTTGTCAATAGAACATTCGGTTCTATTTTATTCCGAGACAAATCAATAAATTGTAATTGAAATATTGGACTTTAGATGGTAGAGATGGTAGCTTTGGTAGCTTTGGTATGTGAAGCGCAGCCCACATATCGTCGATTATTATGACCCTCGTCAGTAATTTATATACAGGGTGTCGGGGTATTGAACAGTTTAATGTTTAATGGCTAAAAATCAGGCGTACTTTTTAAAACTTATATTTTCCTCACCCATGTTGTTCGGTACATACGTACTCGTATGTTTTTAATTAAAATCAATCCTATGCATCGCATCATCGATACATGCCAAAGCTTTAGTCCGAGTGACCAGCCACGAGCGCGGGTTAAAGCTTTGATGCTTCGGCGCCGCTCGTGTACTCCACTGAACAGTTGCAATCGACACTCGCCTGACACTTGTGTCGAACACAAACGCTAAATTAACAATTGAATAACTCCAATATTGCTTATTGAAGAGACTCTTCTGTTCGAGAACAGAAGGCAGCTCGCTGCCGTTCATTCGTTCGTTCGCTCGCCGCCGTCGTCATCGTCGTCGATGTTCGACAGTGCATAAACTTTCATTGTTCGCCGCCTTCATTCGACGCCTTTTATTTACTTGCAGATGTTATCAGTGCTACTCCGATTCGAATAGGAATAAAAAGGATCTCAATGTGGCACTCGCGCGGCCCAACTTAATTATTATTACAATGCGCATTTCAGCGCATGCAAATTCTAATTTACGTGCAAAATTGAAAGAACACTAAACAGATACGCGAAATACCGACGGATACTTGTACTTATAACACATCTTGTGCCTTAAAGAATTTAAAGAATTTAATAAACAAAAACATAACCAAAGATTACATATATTACTGTTATATTCATATACACATATCACAGAAGGTTTGGACTTTTGATTAATCTTGTGGACCAAATATAACTTGCAATTAATATCAAATATCAAAATACAAATACAGAGTGAGCCTTATATTTGCTATTTGTAAAAAACATTTGTGAATTTCCTTTGGGATAACTGTTGAATATTGAACTATGGTTGTGCTGCAAGAAAGCGGTTCGCCGATTCAGGCGCCTGCCGCCCTGCTCGACCCGCTGGACTATCGGCAGACGGCGACGTGCCTGAAGATGCTGCCCAAGCGGTACATAAATCTGCACCAGTGGCTCGGACCGGTGTGTCCCAAGGAGCTGAAGGCCCAACTCGTAAGTGTACATAACTTTACCCTTCCGCCATTGTCAAAATCTAATCAACCGATAAGTGCCCACAACCTCCACCAATTGTAACCTTTACCGGTTTTACCACCTTCTACTAACTCCACCTGCACTCAGGTCATTTATAATGTAAAATATCATTATTATATTGGCTTAGTAACTTAGTTTAGTTTACATTAGTTTACACTTTACTGGAATTGTAAGCTATTGTATGCAATGTATTTTATTATAGGTGTTTGTATTTTTTCGTGCGTTGCATTTACAGAGGACGGTATGAAAGTGCTACTTGCGCAATTTTTTTCGTGCATTATTAATTCGAAGCGCCGATACGAGCACATGCTAGTAAAGAAACTGATTGTGTTTGCAGTTACTTGGGTTAAAGCGAGTCTATTGTGTTATGTGGATTTTTGTGCATTGTACTTTTCTTATTTATGTAACCCGGATCACGACTATCGCGCACAACGAACGATATTGCGAAAGTAAAAATTGGCAATGACGGCAAGCAAATGTGTCGCTGGCGGATCGATAAAATCAATAATCATGACTTAAACTGTTCAAAGTATACGAAATTTAATATACGACTAAATGTAGTTGTACAGTAAAATTGTGGTAACCACAAAACTATTTAACAATTATATTTATAGCTCTTTTTTATGAGTCTAATAGTTCTAATCTAACCTATTATTATTATCCATTAATAGAATTAATTACTTTTGAACAATACAAATGTGTAACAAAACAAATTAATATGCACTTGCTCGACTTTTATAGCTAGTCTACTCTGAGCGAAGTGGAATCTTGTGTCGACTCTTTGTCGAGTCAGTCTATAACGATAATTTCATAGATTTCAATTACGTTTTAATTAAATTAATTAAAACAGAAGCACTTGTTATTCGCATGTTCGTATGCGCTGTGGTGCTTCTAATGCAAGAAGAGCAATAGTAGCTGTGGAGTACTGGTGAAGTACTGGTAATCGTTAGCATTGTACACTTCGCTGTACTGTACGTAGTTGTGTTTCTATTCCTGCTGCTGCTGCTGTTGCTGCACACGACTGCTTTCGATAAAATAACGTAATTGAATCATCCATATTTTCTCTCTACCGCACGATTTTCTCTACCATTGTGTTGTGTACTGCATCTCGTTCAACTAGTAGTCGTTGGGCACGTTGTGTTGTTAGGTCTTCGGGCCGAGCGAAACGCTTTTGTCTTTTATCTGGAAAAACTTTACGCGAAAACTGCGAATTAAACGCATTTTGGTTTATAAATAACTGAAAACATAAAAATGGTGCGAACTAAATTTAATGGATAAAAGCCAACGAAATACGTTTGTAAATTGTTTTCCAAATAATGGTAAAGTGCTCTATTATAACCACATTTTTCTATATACAATACAAAATTAATTAAATTTATTTTTGTTTGTAAAAAGAGTTTTGTTCTAAAAAAGTTATTAACGTTCACATTGAAGTCTAATTTTTTGTGCGTTTTCCAGTTTTTTGCAGTAATATGTTAAAAATTTGCGTATGCTTCGGGACAAAAGGTGCAAGGACGAGTTTTTAGAGCATCTGTTGAAAGAAAGTAAAAAAGTTCTTCCAATTAGTCATAAAAAAATGACTTTGAAGTTCTTCTAAGCACTACACCGGGCTTTTAAAAAAAATTGAAGGACTTTTTTACTCATGTAGCAATTATGAAGGATAAATACTTTGGGAAATTTTCTTTTCACATTTTGTTTGCTTACATGTTGAACATTGATAAATACGAAGAGATATCATGGACAGCCATGAATTCAATTCGTTACTATTATGAATATTGTGTCGGTCTGGAGGGTTTTTACCGATTATTCACCGTCAGTGAGTCGGAACGGCTTTTGCTAGTGTCTCGGCCGCAAGGACTACAAAACTTAAGGACTTGTTTGTTTGCTTTCCTCAATATCTTTACGAATAGTTCTGCTTGTTTTATTTCTTGTGTTTGCGGACTAACCACGAGCACCCACCTTATTCATGGCGTCATTTTGATAGCACAAAGTTTAGGTTTAGCCGCCGAAAACGGCATTGCATCCAGCACGTTATAAACGAGCGCACCGCGTGCAATAGATGATTGTACAGTATAAAAGGTTTCGCTCAGAAATCGTTTGTGTAAACGAGGCGTATTCATCTTGAGTGCGCTGGTGGAATGCCCTCGACTTTGTGTGGTTCATTTATTAGAGAAGTAACAAAACAACCCTCGATCCTTTAGTTGGACTTGACAGAGTTGTAACAAAATATTCACATTACAGCGAATGTGAGTGTAATAAACTTAAAACGTAAATATTTCAAATAATGGGATGTTATTATTAACTACAAGAATGCGAATTATCTTGTTAACACTTTTCTGAATTGTGTTTATATGTAATAATGTAACAGTGTGGAAAAATTTGGTAATAACTTGCTTGCTACTCGTGATACAATGTAAAAGTTAACCGCTTTGTGTACGTAAAATCTGCGTGCCGGGCTTGTCCTCGTCGGCTGTCGTGAGTTTAATTAAAATTCTACCACGCGCGCACCGTCAAACGCAAGCGACCGTTCGTGCATCCACAAAAAATCGGAATTTAATCATTTTCCTTGAGAAACGATTTTTTTGACTCTGAAAACGTCCGAAATTTAAACTCAAAGTGAGCCGATTTGCATACAAATTTAATTTGTCTCTTTCGTTCGTTGGCATGTCAACGCCTTTTGTGAAAAGAACTTCACTTAAAACAATAATGTAATGAGAAATCGTTAAATGTATAACCAACAACTGATTTCAATTCAAACACTTGACGCATGTTGCAATAGTTTATTGCTTGATATCAACAAAACTATGTTACCTGTAAACAATCAGACATAATGAATTTTTCCATGATTAATACCGATATCAATAAATAAATAATTATTTGTATGCGTCATGAGTTGGTTGGTACATGTTTTCCAGTAATGTCTGTTTGCTAACCGTTTATGTGCTTTAATCT
>JARJDS010033891.1:0-10123 GCA_030264155.1 Atheta pasadenae | reverse complement strand
GAAGCGGGCGCGATGAGTATTGCCATATATGGGCATATCGCAAGGGCTACGACAACATGCATCACGTAGGCCACCTGCGATTTAACGCTCGTAAGAATTAGGGTGACGAGGTGACGCATAAGACAAGAAACACAAAATCAGTAACATTCACTAAACTCAAAAATTAAGATTGTGGTCTAGTCACGTACACCACACTTCTAGTCTCTTAATCTTCTTGTGGTTTTGTTATAATATTGTCGCCACGACAAGTCAAGGCGGTTTTAGATGTTAGCTATCGAGTAGGCCGTGAATCACGGCAATCAAGTAGGCTTTGTTTTTTTGTTTTGTTTGTCTGTTGTTTTCCTTTTAAATCGTTTTGTAAATAAAGTTCAGTCACATTTTATAATTCGTTTATTGAACACGTTATCCGTATTTTAGAGGCTGGTAGTCTCGCGGACCTTAAGTTTTAGTGTCTATGTTGTTTGGTCCACGACAAATATCAAGGTTAACCAAGTTAATCATGTCGTTGGTGCTAATTGGTTACAAGCAGGGTTGCAGCCGGTTCGGTCCGGTTCGATCCAACCGGTTAATAATTTTTTCTGGAATTATCGAACCGTTTGTTGAAATGAAAGAAAGAACCGGTTCTAACACCAAATATTACTACCCCCACTACAATTTTTACAACTTACAATCCCTCTCTTTCTCATATTACCTAACCTTGTAAGATAATGATTGTACTTTCTTACTTATTAACAAATCATGTACATATATTGGCATATTACAATACATTATTACCATATCCATAACGATAACTGAACAATACTACTAAAAGAAACTTATACATCGTAATCAACAAACTCTTGCAAAAGTTATAAGGAATACCAACATAATATAATATAAGTTATACATGGTACATAAAATCTGTTCATATAATATCAAAAAAATATTATGTATTATTAAATTATTAGATACAAACACAAAGTATAAATAAGTATGTCTCATCATTAAGTTGAGCTTAGTAACAGTTTAACCTACCATGGAAGTAGTCAATCCCCACAGCAATATATCAGTAGCAACCTCCTTACAACTAATGATAAATATCATTTTAACTAAACAGTTCCAAGACCAAAAATGTATAGTTCAAATATCAACCACGTCATACTACGACTTCTCCTTAACATCTTTTAGTCCTGCTATTCCTGTCTACATAAACCCAACGAATTGTACTCCCGAGTGCCACAGCTACATTCTTCTTGATCCGATAACAAATATGGAACTCAATACCTCTATATGGAAACTCATCCGATTGTGTATGGTTAATCATCACACCTATGAATTTAAAGGAATTATTCTACTTGATCACGACACTCACAAACATTACTCTGGATATACGCTACTGTTTGGTAAACGTGCCCCATTTGCATCAAATGCCATCTTGGTACAGCGTGATGGGGATTACTTCAACTTATCTGCGTTTGAGCACTGGGATATTAAAAATTACGTTGTTTTAAACCGTTGGAATATTATAAATAGAACATTCGACAATGATAACTTTGATGAGTTCTTTTCTGATAAAAGAAGAAAGCGACATAGAGAAAATTTGTTGATTGGAGTAGATGAGTCGTTACCACGAACAATTACAGGTATATCTATTCTTCTTCTAGTTTTTCTTAGAAAATTATCAACACCAGTTTGTTTGTTTTAGAACCAGGACTAATCACGGGATCTGAGATAGAATTACTGAAAGAATTTGCTTTTCGAATAAACATGTCGTATGATTACAGATGGGTAGCAGCCATGACCATTCCAAGACATGAAACTACTAAATATATACAAACAGATTTGGACGAATTGCAAACTACAAATAAAAAATTGGGATCATCACATTCATTAGTTACAGTGTATCCAGTCACACGATTAGAATTATCCTTTTTGGTACCTAAACCAAAGTAATCTAAAAAATAATTAAAATAGCATTAATATGTTATTAATATCTATATTTTAGGACATATATATCATGGTTGAAATTGATTCAAGTATTTGAACTTAAACTTTGGGCACTTATAATATTTTGCTATCTATTGACATCATTAACATTTTGGTTAGAGGACGCTACCTTCAATACTGAAACAACACCACGCTTTGGAGCTATTCTCGGGTTGTTTCTATCTCAAGGATTGAATGATACAGACCTACCACAATACTTACGCACTCGATGCTTGCTCGCCATGTTGTTAATCCTCACTGTCTTGTACACATCTGTGTTTTCTTCTGGTGTCGTCAATAAAATGATGACGGTTGATTATCAGGATGACATACGGACAATTGAGGATCTTGCCAATTCTAATCTGACTCCTATATGGAATTTTGATGCTAAAAGTATATACGGCGATCTTCCTTTTCCGGTATATCTAAATATAATCAACATAAATTATATAATTCCTTATTTATTTAGGTTACAACTATCTATTGATTACAGGAAGCTACAAAACGTATTATTTCTCGAGCTGTACTAGTTGCGCTTGATAAACATTCTGCGTATCCGAATTGTGCTATTGTTCATTTCAAAACACCAACTGGATGTATGTATAACCTACAAAATATGTTTTTATGACATTCATTAAGGGTACCTTATTGTGATATTTTAATATTTTGTTTATATTGTATAGTTTCGTCGTCATTGCGTTCAAAAATAAGATATCCCTTAGATTTAAAGAACATGAAACCTTTAGATGAGGTGGTTATGGTTAGGTTTAGTCGACTTACGCAAGTTATTTATGAACACAACTACATCATGCTGATGCCTCTTCTGGATACTCATCTTCGAAGATGTGAGAGTGCAGGGCTGATGCTTAAATGGGAATGGGATGCTTATAGAGCCACAAACACAATGAATGTATTGTTAGCTTATAAAGATAAGAAGCCACCTCCTAGTGAACCGGTTATTCTGCAGTTGGAGCATCTTCGTGGTGTGTTTGGTATCTGGTTTATTGGCATTGTTCTTGCAATATTATCATTTTGTTGTGAACCATTCATTTCACAAATTATTGATTTTTTGTAAACATTCTACGCTTCTTTATCTTATTGTTATGTATTCTTCTTCTTTTTGTATTCCTCTTCTAGATTCTTAGACTTCTAGTGTCCATGGTATCAAATCAGTTCATACTACAAACAATATCATTAAAAGACTTATCTAATAAACTACTGAGGTGTTTCAAGGGTGCGAGTTAATATAAAAAATCACGACTCAGAATATTTTAATTCGTTTATTAAAACAGGTTAACTACCACTTAACACATCAGAGCACGAGACAGAATTTATTTAGGTAGAATCGAAAGATAGAGTGACGAAAAAAAGTGTGGAAGTTACAAAGGAAAACGTTGAGTTAAAGATAGGGTGAGACTTTGGCAAATAGGAAACGAGCGCGATAACTATTGCCATATATGGTCATATCGCAGGGGCTACAACAACATGCATCACGTAGGCCACCTGCGATTTAACGCTCGTCGGAATTAGGGTGACGGGGTGACGCATAAGACGAGAAACACAAAATCAGTAACATTCACAGTAACTTAAAAATTAAAATTGTGGTCTAGTCACGTACACCACACTACTAAATTCTGAGGTAGATTTGGTATGAATCACTCCTTCTCTTATCTCTACAAATCCACGTCTTCTTGTTCCTTTGTATTCTCATCTCTTTATCTAATTTGTATATCCTTTTCATATTTTTTGCATTCTTCTTCTAGAATCCTAGACATCTTGTTTCCATGCCTCTTAAAGGTTTGTTATCTTCTTTGTCTTGGTCTTCTTGAGCCATTATATTCTTCTACCTTCTTAATTTACTAATATGGTAAGAAGATAACTCTATATGTATGTAAATCTTCTTGGACATGCTTCATTTATTAAGGAAAACTCGGTATAGAGTTATTTACGGTTGTTATCTTGATTGGTGGTAATAAAGGTGAATATTTTAACATCCCTTGAAAATAAGTCTTAAGGTCGTTACATTAAAATTGTCAATATATTTTCTTCTTCTTTCTTAATTCATCTTCTCTATTTTATCTTAGGTTTACCCTATGTTTTCAAATCCTTTTTACCTTTCCGTTTTCCACATTTTTTTGTTATTTGTCTTCTTGTGTCTTCATCTCCCTTAAACCCCTCCTCATTTCCTCTTCACTTTACAGTTTTTACTTTATTTGTTTTTAAATCCGTTTTCTATTTTTTCTATCTCTTTCTCAAACTATATAACCATGGATGGTAATTATATGTTTCAACTTCACTTCATTGGTACACTGAAATAAGTATACCAACTATTATGATTATATACATAACAATAACGGTGTTATGACGCTAGAACAAACCTATTGATCGTAATCAAGAAACTCATGCATAAGTTATAACAAATATTAACATGAAACAATAATCCATATCAACAACAAAGGTATAATTAAATGGTTTATAAAAACTATCATTTATTATTAATATATCCAATACAAACAAATGGCACAAATAAGTATATTTCACCAAGTTGGCCTCAGTAACAATTTAACCTATCATGGAGGTAGTCAACCCACACAGCAATATATCAATAGCAACCTCCTTGCAACTAATGATAAATATCATTTTATCTAAACAGTTCCACGATAAAACATGCATCGCCCTAATATCAACCACGTCATACTATGACCTCTCCTTAACATCTTTTAGTCCTGCAATTCCTGCCTACATAAACCCAACGAGTTGTACTCCCGAGTGCCACAGCTACATTCTTCTTGATCCGATAACAAATATGGAACTCAATACCTCTATATGGAAGCTCATCCGATTGTGTATGGCTAATCATCACACCTATGCATTTAAAGGAATTATTCTACTTGATCACGACACACACAAACATTACTCTGGATATATGCTACTGCATGGTAAACGAGCACCATTTGCATCAAATGCCATCTTGGTACAGCGTGATGGTGATTTCTTCAACTTATCAGCGTTTGAGCACTGGGATATTAAAAATTACGTTGTTTTAAACCGTTGGAATATTATAAATAGAACATTCGACAATGATAACTTTAATGAGTTTTTTTCTGATAAAAGAAGAAAACAATATAGAGAAAATTTATTGATTGGAGTAGATAATTCGTTACCACGAACAATTCTTGGTATATCATTCATTCTTTAATTCAGACACAAATAACAACCCTAATTTTTTTTGTTTTAGAACTAGGACTAATTACGGGATCTGAGATTGAATTACTGAAAGAATTTGCATTTCGAATGAACATGTCGTATAATTTTACCAGGACTATATTCATGACCATTCCAAAACATACGACTAGTAAATATATACAAACAGATCTAGACGAATTGCAAACGATAAATAAAGATGGGAGAGTAAAAAATGCATTAGTTACAGTTTATCCAGTCACTCGATTAGAATTATCCTTTTTGGTACCTAAACCAAAGTAATCTAAAAAATAATTACAATAGCATTAATATGTTATTAATATCTATATTTTAGGACATATATATCATGGTTGAAATTGATTCAAGTATTTGAACTTAAACTGTGGGCACTTATAATATTTTGCTATCTCTTGACATCATTAACATTTTGGTTAGAGGACGCTATCTTCAATTATGAAACAACACCTCGCTTTGGAGCTATTCTCGGGTTGTTTCTATCTCAAGGATTGAATGATACAGACCTACCACAATATTTACGCACTCGATGCTTGCTCGCCATGTTGTTAATCCTCACTGTCTTGTACACATCTGTGTTTTCTTCTGGTGTCGTCGATAAAATGATGACGGTTGAATATCAGGATGACATACGGACAATTGAGGATCTTGCCAACTCAAATCTGACTCCTATATGGAATTATAATGCTAAAACTATATATGGCGATCTTCCTTTTCCGGTAAATCTAAATATAATCATCTTAAATTATATATTTCCTTATTTATTTAGGTTCCAACTGTCTATTTATTGCAGGAGGCTACAAAACGTATTATTTCTCGAGCTATAGCAGTTGCACCTGATAAACATTTTGCTTATCCGAATTGTGCTATTCTACATTTCAAAACACCAACTGGATGTATGTATAATTTGCAAAATATGTTTTTATGTTGCTTACTATAGGTATCTTCAATTCATTTATTCATTTTGATACTTGATTTATTTCATAGTTTCGTCGTCATTGCGTTCAAAATTATCATACCCATATGATTTAAAGAACATGAAACCTTTAGATGAGGTGGTTATGGTTAGGTTTAGTCGACTTACGCAGGTTATTAAAGAACACAACTACATCTTGCTGATGCCTCTTCTGGATACTCATCTTCGAAGATGTGAGAGTGCTGGGCTGATGCTTAAATGGGAATGGGATACTTATAGAGCCACAAACACAATGAATGTATTGTTAGCTTATAAGGATAAGAAGCCACCTCCTAGTGAACCGGTTATTCTGCAGTTGGAGCATCTTCGAGGTGTGTTTAGTATCTGGTTTATTGGCATTGTTCTTGCAATATTAGCATTTTGTTATGAACTACTCAGTGGAAAAATTATTGATATTTTGTAAAAATTATTGTAATTCAAGTCGATCCTTATCTTCACAACTCCTCGCCTTTTTGTCTTGTCGTTTCTTTGTGATAGTGGTTGTCCTCCTCTCCTCTTCTCTATGATTTCTTACTTGTCTTACTTGCTTTAATTTCTGAGTATTCCTGAATCTCTAGATGAATCTCTAGATCTCCAAGGCTCTTAATGACCCTTTTCTCAACAATTTATTGTACTTTGCATTTTGGGCATTCCTTAATTTCGGGAAATACCCCAAACGCTTAACGACCTACTCCTACCTTTATTCTTCTTCTTCTACTATACTCATCTTGATTTCCTGAGCAGAAGGAAGATGAAGAAGTAAGGAAAGTGCAGTCAGATTTCAAACTCGCCAAGAGCATCATATCAACACTGTACACTTGTATATTTATAATAAACAATATAAACACATATTCGAACTATCAGTCTTCTTCTCTCTGTCTTTTTCAATCTCTTTATGACCTCTTTTCCTCGCTTTCTTCTAGTTTTCTCATTTATTTTTTGTCCCACTCTTATCTTGTAGCTTTAGGTCCTTCTCGTTTCATCTTTTCAAAGTTTTCTTATGTCCTGGTCTCCTAGACTTCTAGTGGTTTTATCTCTATATATATTTACTATCTACATTTCATTTAGTTTTTATGTTTTCCCCGCTCTTCCTTTTAAATCCTCGTTGTCAAATATTCTCCATTTTGTTTCTTCCTTCCCACTTCTTTCCTTTTTTGTCTCTTCTTCACCTCATGTTTTCAAATCTGTCTTCATAGATTTTGTACTTCTCCTTATCTTTAACTTCTCTTTGTCATGTAGTTGTCTCCAAATATTCCTTACGTCTTCTCGAGTCTTCATCTTTTATCATTTCTTTGTTCGTTTCAACAACTCCTCGCTTCCGTCTAGTTTCCTCATTTCCTCATGTCCACCTTCCCGTTGTGGCCTTTTACCTCCTACGTCCCTGTCCCCCTTCTAAAATAAATGTCAAAGAAACATTTTTCTATTAATTTTATCACTTATAAGTTCCAACAACTAATATAAACACATGGTATATCTATAACCCAACATTAACATCCGTTTTTATTTCCCTAAGAAGTATGAAATATAAAGCAAGGAATGCGTAGCATATTGCACGTCAACGTCTGTAACGCATAACAATCTCTTAGAAACGATGAGAATCCAGCCTTAAACCACCCCTCGACTTACATTATCCATCCCATCTCATAAGAACACACTCGATGTCGACCATGTCATCCGTTCATCGTTCATCTATCCATGTCCTGTCCACGTCATCTTCCTGCCTTTTGTCTTAGAATAGAATACCCACACACACGCATTTTCTTGTTGCACGGCTTTGTCTCAATGATGTCTAAGCTTTGTCTCGCAACAATCTCAATCTCGATATCCGACCCAAACGAAAATATAACACACGCTTGACAGGCAAGTACGTCTCAGCGTTTTCACTTACTGTTATTGTCGTATTGTCGTCACGGTGGCGCATTATGGAAAGGCATAAATCCGAAATATGTTTTTCATTGCCTTTGATTGCACGTTTTGCTTTCTTTTCCTTCTCATTCCACATGTTTTTCGACGTATTCGTTTTGGTACACACACTCCACACTACAGTGAATCCTTAGAGTCTCTAGACGGGCAAGAAAAACTTTTAGAAGTCAGTCACAAGACGTGGTTTTGTCGAAGAATAAAAATTCTTCTATTATTGTGGTCATTGTATGGATACGAGGAGAGTATAAGTATCGTTGACATGTCAAACAAACTTCTTTTGTTTTTTTTCTATTTACAAAACGTAGTTGTTTTTTTCATTTGTTTTTTGTTAGTTCTATAACTACTAAATAAATTCATTTGTTTTTTGTTTAACGTCAATTGTTTTTTTTCGCACCTACTAACGTTAGTTGTGTTTCATTTGTTTTTTTTTTTGTTTATGTCAATAACTACAGTAAATTCTAAACTGATTCATTTGTTTTTTTTCTATCGCTGTTTGCTTTAAAATTTTGTTTGTCATAATTTATTATTGTTTTAATTTCTTTAGATTTTTAATGTAAAAAGTTGTTCACTTAGTATACTTGAACTCATGTTTTCTGTTTTTTCCCTGCGTACATTTTTCTCAAACCACCATGTCCGACTAATTGGAGCTTATTATTTTCGCCCGGGAGAAAAATAAGGGCGCGGAAGCGCTTAAAATGTGGTTTTGAGCGCGCTAGGTCGGCGCTTAATTGCCGGCGATAAAATTTTATTGTTTCGCCTTAATGATCATAAACACCCGACGGCGGCACAAGGACTTTTCTATAATTTATACTTCCTAAGTGTTTTTCGTTGCGGTTCCACGGGATGAATGGTCTTTTGTAAAAAGCAACCACCATAACCACCCACACACACCAACCATTGCTGAACAGAAGAACACGTATAAACATAATAGAAGAATGTACGAGGTATTAAATTTCTGTGGTGTGCTTGTTATCTTAAAATCAAACACAATGAGAATTTATTACGGAAAACAAAAGATTTAAAGCGGTTAAAGTTTTTTTGTGAATAGAAAGATTTAATTGGGAGTGCAAGAAGAGGTAAAGATTAAAAGTCAAGTAGGCTTATATATATACTTTTATATGTTTTAGGGTTTTTGAAAATAAATTTTGTTTTTATGAAAAACAAAGGAAAAACTAAATGTGTTTTCATTCATTTTTTTTTAATGTTTTAAATATCTCATGAGTATTTCAGTAGTAATCAAATATATTATGTACCTATAATAAGATATTGATAAACTAAATAAATTAAAATGTGCACATGTAAATACTTAAAATCTAAAATTAGATTTGATCAACAATATAAATTTGGACAAATACTTAATCACTGTAGACATATTTTAAGCATCAACATATTTATATAATAACATGTTATGTTAAATCAGATTATTGTTTAAATATTTAATAATAAGTAGTACTTAAGTACGTTGTAAATTTAAAGAAACCACTTAATCGAAAAACTCAAAAAGTTGAGTTATTAAATTACTATAAGTATAATTTCAAGTAGACTACTTATTATTATTGATAACCACTTGTTTTTGAAAGGTTTGTTATCGTGTTTATTGCTCACAAATATTGATATTTGTTTAAATGTCTGGATAAATAAAGTTTAAAGTATGTTTATGTTTACAAAATAGAACAATAAATTTTCTATAAAAATAGAAAAAAAAGACACACGAGTTTACTTAATCAATTAAAAAATATAACTGTTGAATGGTTTTGTTGTTACAGTATTACCAATCTATACATGTGCCATTTTTTTCAATTAAGGTAGTTGTTGGAGTACAATATTATCAAAAAAGTATTGGTTTTATGCGCTACAACAGTATACGAGTTTGTAGCTAAGCGATCCATCATTTTTGAATAAGACTGTACCCGTGGAGACGTGACCAACACAACACTTTTGTAATTTTTAAGTTTGGCAACGCCGCTATGTTGTTCAATGTCAATCTGTGTACATATTTATCAGTCTGTTTGAATTTACCGCGCAAATAATATTTAAACTCTGGTACAGTGTTGCCAAGTT
>JARJDS010033882.1:0-14429 GCA_030264155.1 Atheta pasadenae | reverse complement strand
ATCTTTTGGAGGCTTCTCATCAAGATTCATGGTTCTAGGTAATGTTTTTGTTACCATGTACGTATTAGTTGTTGTCAATATGTTTACACATCATCAATGCAATTATTTACGCCTCCCTCTTCACCCCTATCAGTGTGTTTGTTTGTTTGTTTACAAGTCTTAATGCGATAAACAAATACTCTATTGTATACTTAGTTAAACACTTATTAATCTGTCTCTATGCATAAGTTTGTTATAATTTCTTCAATTTAAAATCAAACCAAACACTACACAAAAAATGAACAATAAACCATAAACAAAGATTTAACAAATAACATATACAACCGTGTAGAAATTAATCTTTGCGATATTAAAAACTATATACAAATTTATGTTGAAACATAAAAACAAATAACAATAATTAATTTATCTTGTTAGCAACCTGGTAGCTTTGGAGTATACATAGAGTTTTATTAAGTTTTTACACGGTTTTGACATTTATTTAATCGTAAAATGTCAATGCAATGACGGTTTATTCACATAACTTGCATTTTTGTTGCATTTTTATTTGCGTTACAATCATATGTAATGTACACTAAATCGCAAATAGAATTGACACAAAATGGCGTCGAGTCCATCCGCGCATGCGTCCTAACGCTCGTGTCACAATATCCAGTCTGTTCCAAATCATCATCATCATCGTTTCTCGTAAATTTCCCATGTGATTTCATTAAATTCATTAAAACAACTAACGATTATAAAATTTTTACGTTCGTCGGACACAGTTTTGTACTTCCATCGTCGCGTGCTTCGATGCGTCGTGTCTAAATTTGTTTTATTACAATTACATTACATTAAGAAAGTGTCATCAACGCACGCGACAATCACAATCAACGTGCATCAAAACCACACTTTTCTTGATCCAAAACACGTCCAACTAACATAACATCATTTATATTATTAATTTATTTTATATAAGGTATTTGTATTTTATCCTTCCATTAATAAATTCAGTATTGTACGAGCAATTTGTTCGTTCCTGCATCATCGCTTCACAACGATCACAATCAATTCACGAATGCCAATGAATGAATTACATGAGCCATTGTAATTTATCCACAACTTCGTTTTTTTATTCGTCAATTGTTTAAACATCTCACACGCGTTGTCAATAATTTTCTTTAACAATTCAAATGTAGCACATCGCATTTAAAACTAATCATAATGTTTTATACTTTACAACATTGTGACTAGTTCGGGGATTGACATTTTCATGTTTAACCTAAAAATTTATTTACAACGAAGATGTGCAAACATTATTCCATTTCTTTGTATCTCGTTTTGATTATTTGTTTGTTAACAGAGCCTAACAATCAGTCTTTGTTATCATTTACATGTTTGTTTCAATTTGCATTCATACTTTGTTTTATTATTTTTTATAAAAATATTAATATCTAATAATTATAATGCATAGATTTCTTTTTCTTTTCATTTTTAGCAGATCCTTTAATCTTTCGTCGTTTACCATTTTAATTTTATCTATCATGATTTCCCAAAATCATGACTTCGTTTTTTTATTTGGCTGCAAAACAATATTTCTCTAATAACACAACACAATACTGTCAAATGACTGTTGTCTGTTAGATGAAAAGTTTTCGTTTGTTTTCTTGGCTTCGTGTAACAAGATATGTAACGTCTATTGAATTCATATACTAATTCCCCGTTTAATATTCTGTTCAACGCTAATTTGTTATAATTATAACAATACCTAATAAAACAGCGCCTTTTTTATATAAAAAAATAAACCACATCATACTGAGTGCTAGGTTGTTGTAAGTACAAATGTACGCTTGGTTGCATACGTTAGTTACTCATTTTAACGCGCCAATTTAATTAATTTTAATTAATTCCACAATGATAAATTTGATCATGAATGAATTTTGTTTTTAATTTATCGCTTTGTTTAGTATCCAGGACCGTGCTATAATAATTAGATTAAATTAGCAAAACAATTTTTTAATTTTTTTTTTGTTGCGAGCGTTTGTTTGGTTGCCTATAGTAAAGCAACTTGTACTAATAATGTTTTATATCATGTCACATGTTTGATTCTTGTAATTTCATGCAATTGCATGTAAATTACATTAAAATTATAATTGTACACCACATTTATTACAATTTTACGTGTTTTGGCACAGGAAATTAATCTTTTTGTGCTTAGTTTAATGTTAAAGGACTTGGTTGTTTTTTTTTTGTTGTCACATCTTAACAGCTGTTAATTACATGTACGTTCATTCTGTCGCTGTTTGTCTACGTTCTACGTTATTGTTCTGATCCATTAGAAGACAATTGCATTGTATGTCTCATTTTGTGTTTATGGACATCGTTTTTGTTACCTGTGAGAGTATCATTTGACGCGCTTGTTTTTTTGGTTTCCTACACGACTGGGTTGAGTGAATTCCGTCGCAATGGCGTTATCGATGGTGAACGTTCCAATTCGGGTGTGATTGCTTCGCAATGTGAGCTGCTGGGTGTTAGCACGGTTGGGATCAAACTTGTGACTTCTGGACTGCTGCAACCTCCCTTATCTTCATAAACACGTTCCTAAAATTTTGGGGAAACATGTTTTATTTAGCAAAGCAATTACGGATTTTAAGGTGAAAAAATTGAATGATTAACTTACTTGTGATTTATCATATTTTAATCGTTTCCATAAAAATGGTTTTTTGTCAACGTTAGTCGTAGCTGGTGGCGTTTCTCCTGGATTGGACGTATAATAATTGGGATTTGAAAAAGTCATAACACTTCGACCAGTTGCATACATCATATTCTTGCGTGATTTTTTCAACATCACATAGACTACCACTACCAAAGTGACGAGTAAGACTAAGCATATGATCGGCAAACCCAAGAAAACAAAATAGGGAAGAACCGAATTTTTGTGGAAACCATCAAAGGCTTCATCAAAGTTTCCATTAGCGTCCGTTAAATCTTTATCGTCAGGTTCATCAACATATTCATCGTCATCAGGTAATTCATTTGGTACCACACGTTCTGGATCTAAATGAAACAAATTAAAAAAAATTAGACTAAGTCTTTAAACCGAACTAACTATCCCAAAAATCGTTAGAAATGAACTTACCAAGTTTACAAACTTTACCATTAGGTTCATCGGGACATGAACAGATATAATCTGTTTGCACATATAAACAAAGATGAGTACATCCACCATTATTAACAGCACAAGGATTCCGTCCCTTTTGTCGCGACTCGGCCACGACACGAACACCCATAGCTCCATCTAGATCACTCTTAATAACAGCCGCGTTCTTTCCTGAACTTTTATCCGCCCTAACAATGGATTTCTGGAACCAGTCAGTCCAGTAAATGTATTTATCAAACTGAGCCATTGCAAAAGGATGTGTACTTGGTTCATTGCTACTGTGCACTAATTGTATACGTTTCCTGCCATAGATATCAGAAGTTTCCACTCGATCCCATTTAGCATCAGCCCAATACAATCTCCTAGCTTTGTAATCAATTGTAAGCCCGTTTGGGAAACCTAGGTCTTTGTTAAACAACACTGTTCTACCCGAACCGTCTAGAAATGATCTTTCAATCTTGGGTTCTGTACCCCAATCAGTCCAGAAGAGATATCCACGTCTTGGGAATGTTGCAATTGATCTAGGTTCGGTCAAATTGTCCTTAATAACTACATGACGCATTGTTCCATCAATTTTTGCCAGTTCGATAATTTTACGTCCACCGTCCGTCCAATAAATGATGTCACTAATCCAATCAACCGCAATGCTATTCGGTACTGTTCCATTATCTAAGATAACGTACTTTCTATCAGAATAATTTGCAATGTTTATTGATTGAATCCCACCTAGATCAATATCGCAGATAAACATCAATTGTTTTTTCCAGTGGAAATCAACGTCAATCACATGTTGTAACCTTTTGATGGGTAACGTAACCTCATAAAAATCTTTAGTATCCAATGATATCCGCACAATACTGGACCTGGTAGCAAATAACAGGTAATTCAAAGGTTGGTGTTCGCATTGTTTTGTAGATCCTGGTTTGAACATAATACCAGTGGGGCATTGACAGGAATATCCTTTGGCATTACGTAAACACAAATGTGAACATCCACCATTGTTATTGCCACACGCATTTTCTTCTATGTTATCAGTTTGCACTGATCTGATATCCATCAAACCATCAAGCTTATCCCTAATAATGGTACGATCAGTTCCGTTGATTTTATCCGCTCGGTGGAGACCTCGAGTTTGCCAATCGGTCCAATACATGTGGGTACCCACCACAACTAACCCGTACGGATGTGGTACACCCACAATAATAACACGTCGGTCGTTACCATTCAGATCACTAGATTCAATCGTTTTCAGTTTACCATCATTCCAATACAAGCGTTCCGCTGGACGATCAATAGCTAACCCATTAGGCCATAATAGTTTCGTGTTGATCAAAGTTTTACGATGGGTACCATCCATTTGTGCCACTTCAATCTTGGCCCTGTCACCCCAATCCGACCAAAATATCAGACCGTGATGGTAATGTAAAGCAATACCACGTGGATGGTCTAAATCTGACCAGACTAGGATTTTTCGGTTGGTACCATCCAACTCAGCAACTTCAATACTATTCCTCCCACCATCGGTCCAATATATTTTTCTACCAGTAGAATCAATAGCAAGCCCATCAGCTGTTTGTAACTCATGCCGAATAATCGTACGTAGGATTTTGCCATCGGGTGTACTCTTCTGGATAACATCAGCAGTTGTATCAGTCCAGTAAACTTCTCCAGTTCGCCGATCAACATCAACAGACATTACGTTCTTTAATGAAGGAAACGGTAAGACGTAATCAACGGTGTAAGGTACATCCAAAGATATTTGTCTGATATCAGTTCGATGAGCAAGAATCAAAGAGTTTATTGGGCCTTTAGGACACGTTTTTCCATCTTTAGCTAACGCTATTCCTATTGGACATGCGCAGGCGTGACCATTTGGTTTCAACAAACATAACCCTGTACAACCGCCGTTGAATCTATGACAAGTTGTGAATTTATATTTACGATTCCTATGGAAAGCTCGCACATCCATTAAGTCAGTGATACCTGTACTTATAACTTTTCGATCTTGGCCTGTAAACTTATTAGCACGTTCGATTTTTAAAGTTTCCCAATCTGTCCAGTAGATGTTATCACCAAACACGTCTAAACCAAATGGATGTGGTAATGAGGTCCCTGCCAGTAAAACTTTCCGGTTCGTACCGTCAAGGTTAGAGTATTCAATTGACGATGTCCCACCGTCAGACCAATAGAGACGATTTGTTTTGTCGTCTATAGCTAAACCATTAGGCCATGTCAAGTTATCAGTGATCAAAACAAGTCTGGAACTCCCATCCATTGAAGCTTTTTCTATCTTAGGTTTATCGCCCCAATCGGACCAATACATGTGTCCATTTACAGGATCAACAACAATATCTCGAGGTCTATCAAGGTCTTCCCAGATTAAAATTGCTCGCATTGAACCATCACTGTTAGCTACTTCAATTTTGGCTGTTCCATCATCAGTCCAATACAATTTATCAGTATACCAATCGTAAGCTAATCCAGCTGGTGATATAGCATTGGTTTTAATCACAACTTGATGATTACTACCATTCCAATGTGCGCGATTTATTGTATCTTTTTCCACATCAGTCCAGTAAATCATATCAGTTTTTGATTCCCAAGCAATCGCCACAGCTGATTTTATACCATCAATTGGTACCACAATTTCATGATGATGTGCAGCGTCATTGTCCAGTTGTTTTATCCGTAGGTCCTTCTTCCGAACAAAAACTAACAACGTTTCGGGTTGTTGGCACGTCTTCATGTCAGCTTTTAGTTTTTGACCCATTTGGCACAAGCAGGAAAACGTATCTCGATTCGGTAGACATAAATGTTCACATCCGCCATTATTAATCCCACAATGATTTTTATACTGGGGTTGTCGTTGAGCATGATAGCTGTGTATATCCATTGGGAAATGTAAGTTTGCGTGTATTGTGCGCATACCAGCTCCTGTTTGCTTGTTAGCTGTAGAAATAGCTTTGGTATGCCAATCAGTCCAATATATAGCATCCTCAAATATAGTAAGAGCAAAGGGATGTGGTAAGCCTTTACTGATAACTTTTCGACGGTCACTACCATCAAATAATGCAGTTTCGATGACGTTGTGCTTTGCATCAGCCCAATAAATACGATCGCTGGTAAAATCTAACGTTAAACCATTAGGCCAGAATACAGATTCAGTTATGATACTGCGGCGGTTAGTACCGTCCATTTCGATGCGTTCGATTTTAGGTCTTGGGCCCCAATCAGTCCAGAACACTAAAGCATGACCAGGGTGTACCACAATCGCCCTAGGTTTGTCTAAATCATTAGCAACGATGATAGCACGTTTTGTACCATCTAAAGTTGATACTTCCACACGTCGAGTACCGGAATCAGTCCAGAATAGTAAATCATGTACCCAATCCAGAGCTATACCACCTGGTGATTCCAAACCCCACTTGATCACATCGTCTTTACGTGTTCCGTTGATGTAGGCAGCTTTAATCACATCCAACGTCATGTCCGACCAAAATATTAAGCCTTTTTTGTAATGATAGTCTAAAGCGATTGCGTTGTGCAAACCTTTCAAGATAGCCGTATACCTGGAGTTTATCGTCGTCATTTGCAAAGATACTTGTCTTATATCAAACCTATTTGCAAACAATAACGTTGGTGATCCGCCAAGAGCCTTACATGTTCGTAAATCAGGTCGTAGAATGTATCCAGTCATGCAACCGCAATGAAAACTTCCGATTGTATTGTTGCACGTTTGGGAACACACTGGATCAGTAGCGTACAAACATTCATTGACATCACTACATCTGTTTTACCACAAAAACAGTGAATTTTAATAAAAATAACAATAATTAAAATAATACACAAATAAAACTTACGTAAAACCGTCAGAAGCCAACACATAACCGCGATTACAAGCACATGCGGCTTTATCATCGACAGTTTTAATACAAAGTTGATCACATCGGGTATCTTTCGGACACTCGTAAATAGCGGGACAATCAAATTCGTCTTCACCTTTTGGACAATCTTTAAGACCATCACACACGTGTTTTTGGTTAATACAAAACTCAGTGTCTGTGGAATTTGGTTGACTTCCGGTACACGCAAATTTAGTTTCGTCACACGTGATTTTACAATCAATTTCGTCTTCTTCTTCAGTACAATCAGAATAACCATCGCAAACCCACGTTTTCTTAAAAGTTTTAATAAAAATTAACAACCACTATTTATTTAACTTTAAAATTAATTTATATTTATAAATACCAAGATGCAAGCTCCTGATTTGCACGTGTATTCATCTGGTGAGCAAGTTCTTGTGTTGCTGTCTGTACAATTGACTTCATCTTCACTGTTTTCACAATCTTGTTGTTTATCACACTTCCAATTCTCTGGAATGCATTCCCCATTGGTGCAGCTGAATTCACCTAAACCGCAAGGACCTGAACGATTGCCGCAACCTTCCTCGTCGCTCCAATCTCCACAATCGTTGTCGCCATCGCACCGAAATTGTTCCTTGATGCATTTTTGTGTGATGCAATGAAACTCGCCTTTGTTGCATTTTGGTGGTTCAATGTCTATTAATTCGATGGTTATCAGTAAACACAAACCAAATGTCAAACATAAAATATTTGTAAACGTCATTATATCAAATCATTTATTTGAGGTTAAAATTGTAGTTGCATGCGGGTTGTATATCAAACTCATTTGTTTCTTACGTTTATAACCACGATCATAACCTCAAATAAATGGTGACGTCATTTTAGTATTTACCGCAGTTTGCTTCGTCAGATTCGTCATTACAATCGGGTTCACGGTCACATTTCCAAGACAATGAAATGCAGGAACCGTCAGTGCATGTGAATTCATCACGTGTACATCTGAAATGTTTTAATTTTAATCAAAATTTTAACCTTACAAAATTAAAACCTTAAATTTTAAATTAAATTTAAAGAAATGTATTTCAAAAGTAATTTCGTATTGTTTTGAAAATTTTGTTAGAATCTGCAGGTGGTTGTGTAACTTGTTGTGTCAGTTTTATTGTTTGTAAGTTGCGGTTGTTTGTGGTGGTGGCGGCGGATGGTTGCTAGGTAGCTGTAGCCGGGGGTTTCAGGCATGCTGGGAATACTCGCCCTGTTGTAGTCATGGGAACGACGCGCAATCGATCGTGGACAGCTCGCGGGCTCAAGCTCAAACGCTCGAATTTTCCGTGAGAGGAAAACGCGACGCTTTTCCGTGCGAATAAATCATTTGAATTTGCATTTCATACTTGACATTTAACATTGCATGTTGCAATCATTAAACATTTTACGGAATATTTTTTTTTTTACTTACCCAATTTTGGTGCAATTTAATTCATCGGAAAAGTCCTGGCAATCGTTGTCGTTGTCGCAGATCCAAGATTTTTGAATACAAAGACCATTTGCACATTCAAATTGATCAGATGTACAGTTTGTTGGATATGCTAATAAATAATTTTTAGGTTAAATTTCAATTCTAAGATTAAGTGATGTTTTATTGAGTTGGGAACCTACCACAATGAGTTTCATCAGAAAAATCACCACAATCATCATCACCATCACACATCCAATCCTTTCTGATACACTTTCCTGATCTAGGACATCTGACGTATTTGGTTGTATCTTTACAGATTTCGTTGCGTGCATGATCCATTTCTCCACAATCCATTTCATCTTCGCCATGTTCACAATCTTCATGACCGTCACATCTAAACAAAATAAAAGCAAAATAATTTGTTTTCTCCAAAAATGTTGAGGTTAGTGGTTAATGATTTAAGGGATTATTTGGTTATTATTTAAGGTTATGTTATGTTAGGTTATGGTTATACCTATTAGCATATTGAATACATTGACAAGTTTTTGTGCAAGTAAACTCGCTACGTTCACATCCATCTTTGCACTGTAAGTATTCATCTTCGTCATAACCTTCACCATCGATACTATCATTTGGGGCTTGCATGTGACGCACACCATAATTTTTAATTTTGCCTAAACGATTGTCCGGCTGCATGGAGATGCCCATACGTGGATAGCCGTAGTCGTACCAACGCGAATACCCGAAATCACTCATTCCAATATCCATACCCATGCCCATACCCACACCCGCACCACGTCCAGTACCGATTGGGTATTCTGGCCTACCGCCATAATAACCGCCGTCACCCCGTGGACGTTTGCCGTTACGCGTTCGTTCCTTATCTAGAAGATTAGGTGTCAACATCGGGTAGCCGTCGGGTATGATGTCGAAGTCGTGGATTGGAATTGGTAGCGGTACAATTGGGTAGTAGCGCATGTTGGAGGGCTTCGGTGTGGTCCGTTGTCGGTTTTGACGCTGGCCAGGGATGAAATGTAATGGTCCGGGAGTTCGTAACGAACCCGAACCGTACATGATGCGAGCGGCACCTCGGTGTGGAGGCGGCGTTACTGTCGTGACGGCTGGGCCTTGATACGCACAACATGCCGATATCAATATTAATAATGCTGAAAATTGAAAAAATATTAATTTCTTAAAAGTTTTTGATATTACGAATTAATTTCAAAATCAACAAGTGACGACAAAGATGGCATTGCGAAATTTTGGGTTGGGTTTTTGTCTTTTACGTATAAATAAAAAAAAAAACTAAATATCTCGCTTCTAATGTTCCAAATTAGGAAATAAAAAACTAAAATGTGTATTTTAATGTCTAGTAGGTTTTAAATATTAAAATATTATAGTTGTCTATGAACTTCAAACTCAACTATAAACACAATAAGTACGCCAATTATAAATTACAATTAAAATTTGTAAAAAGCAAAATTTCCATACAATAATAAACAAAAGAATATAAATGATGATAAAATTTTCAAATAACTTTCACATAAAACTAAACGTATTTTGTACATTGAGTGGAAATTTGTATTCAAAACCTATGTTACATTAAGTAAAACTGAACTTTAATTAAGACAATTATTAATTTGCAATTTTACAATAACAATATTGTAACTTACACCAGAGATTTACACTGATTTCAATAAAGTTTTCAATGATTTACAGTAAATTATGTATTGAAAGTTGCCTATAATTAATTATTATGTCAAAATAAAAATAAAATTTAAACAATATAAAAGTAATTTATTGCTGTGTATAAATAATTAATAAATTATTGTTTATTGAAATATTTAATTTAAACTAAAAATCATTAAAATGCAATGATTTGTAATTGTGAATAATTTATTGTTCACTGGAACAAGTTAGTAGTGTATTAACAATTGCCTATAGTCAAGCAGTAACACACATATTATATTGCTATAGTGACACACTGCGTTGTATTGCGTACGCGTCGAGCTGGAAGTGCAAGTCCCTGTAGCGCAGAGGATAGCGCGTTGGACTTCTAATCCAAAGGTCGTGGGTTCGATCCCCACCAGGGATGCAAGTGAGTCGGCTTTGTGAACAGTGAAAGTCGCTTTTTTACATAATGTATTGTAATTACTAAATTTTTATTGAAAAAATTAAACAATCAGTAACTCATACCACGGACTCATACATATTGTGTATATGAATTTAATACCAAAGAGCTAATATTAAAAATATAACATTTTTTTAGTTCATTTTACTTCTCAATTTAAAAACAATTGAACAAAATAAAATAAAACAATAAATTCATTAAAGTTCTTTAAAAAACTAGCGTTCAAAACAACTTAATTGTTAAATGTCTACATCCAAAATAAAACAATAAAACTCACAAACAAAACAAAAGATCAACGTCAAAAAACAAGCATAAAACAATTGAAGATTGTATTCCGAAACCTATAAATACTTGTAAAATGCAAATTGTACAAAGTGATGTTCTATATTGATATTTGCATCAAAGCAGGCAGGGTCTAGTTCCAACCTACGCGTATTTGTTACCAATACGTTTGCATTAATTAAACAAGCATGTCATAAATAGACAGCGTGGCGACTGTGAAATATTTTCAGTGACAAGACCCTCGTCGTGTTGGTCTTGGTACGAAACTAAGTTATACGACACATCCTACAACACCCCCGCAATCCTATCCCAATGAATGGTTCATTCAGCAAAACGCGCGAGGAAGGCGAGGCTCCCAACGCTTTCGTATCACATCGCACAACGGATCGATACTATGAGGGTGACTCGTGGGCGGACGCACCACAGCATCCACAACTACAACTACACACAAACTCTACCCTCTCAATTCTAAAACTCGCAACTTTTAACGCACACACACACACTAAGATCTCAGTGCCAGAGTATGACTAGGTCAACTTATTCTACGTTTTCTATATAATTGTTGCAATTAACGATAATATAAGATAATTTGTTATTGGTATTAGGTGGATAATATTTTTAGATTTTATAATAACGGTCATAATAACAGAAAACAAGTTTTAAGGTTACTCCTTGAGAAATCAACCATTTTTTTTTTAAACAAATGATAATTGGATGTTACCGTTGCTATGGTTACTTACCTGATAGTATTCTATATTGGCGAATACCCTGATAAAGTTCATCTTGAGCTGTGAGCGTATGTCGAAACATCGCTGCGTTTTTGTTTCTTCAGTTCTAGTATCAATAGTTTTTTTTATTTGTAATTTTAAATAGCTTTGAGTTACTTCAGTTGCTTGTTTTCTGTGGTTGTGTCTTGTATTTAGATCATCGGGTGCGCATTGAGCGAGGTTTCTTGTCGCACCCTGGATTCTACACCACCCCGCTACACCCGACTTCTCGCAAAGATCTTCTCTTATAACGTGTCATTGTTTTTTGTTGGTTTATTACAAGTTCATTATTTTCTTCAACACTCATTAACGCGCACCGAACGTCTCAAAAATCATAGAATTGAATTGAAGCACAGACCTCGAAAGGTCCCATTTCTTACCCCCACTCTGAACTATGCCATTTTATACACTTGAGCACTCGTTTGGTTTTCTTTTAATTGTTTTGGTTTGTTTTATTTTTTTATTTAGTTATTAGTTTTCACTTTAAATAACAATTTAGTGTTTTCGGGGTTTGAATACTAAGTTCAGTTCGCTGGTCGCTCGTCGATGTTGTTGTTCCGATGTGAAGCGAGCATCCCTTGGCGTCGTTGTGCGAAATTGCAAAATATTGATTAGAGCCTGAAGGCGGCTGGAGATTGGTGTTGGTGGGCATGCGCTGACGGCGCAGCATCCCACGGTGGCCGGTGGCCGGGGACCAAACGGTTTGTTTATGAATTTTACCGGCGCGATGCCAGCGCCACTACAATGTGGATGATTTTTTACGCCCACGCAAAACCAACGTGTTGTCTATTTTTGAATCGCATTGCAATGATTTTAATCCAAGTAAAAGTTAATTTTATAATCTATATTTATTAAAACAATCCCATGAGTCATTAACACAAATACAATTAATTAACAATCAACAAAATATTATTTACTAACAAATTGTTATAAACAAATCTGTATATAATAAATATTTATAAGTGTTTATATATATAATATGTATAATTTGTAATATAATTTATGTACTTAATAATTGTAATTTTAATTAGTTTATAATGAATATGACATAAGGTTGAGGAAAGGAACTTAGAAAATTTGAAATATTTCACCACGCAAAATTAGTTTTTTTTCCACTTTTTTGTTCAAAACTTCCAAATATTGTTAGTAATTTTTTTACGTTTTTATTTATATTCGTTTATTCATATTTTGCGAGTGTGGTATTTGTTAAATATATTATTTATAATCATAACCTTAATATAAATCTTTATAATTTAATATCTCTGAGCAAATATTTGAATAATTTTAATAAATACTTAATATTTTGTTAAAATTTTTGTTTATTTCGCTTAACATTACTGATTCACTTCAAGCTACCCGTACGTACGTACACATTACAAGTAGTACTTATATATTTGTATTTCTTATAGTTTTAGTTTTATTTGTATTAGTATTTCTATTTATATTTGTATTTCTTTTGTTTTTTTTTGTTTTTGTTATAATCTGTATGTGTTTGTATCAAGTTAAATCGGGTAACAGAACTTTTGTTTTAAACATTTATGAAAGTTTTTACCAATAAAAAAGTTAAATTTTGTAGGATTTCACCAATAAGAGAATATGAAACATAAATACCAAACAATTAGGTTGTGCGACTTAGTTTATTGCTTAGTTCGAAACAAATCACAGTCAAGAAACCATCAGTGGGACAACTGCAAGCAAGATAATGTGACTTCTCCCTATTATAATTCTATAAGGGGTGTGTAATTCCCATACGAATAGTAATCGTCGTCTTTTACGTTTGGCGTATATTGAATAAATTAAGATAGTTATAGTTCTATAACTAAGTAATTAAGTACCAAATATATAAAATAATCTTGCGCATTTTTTAATAAATAATTTATGTATAAATGTTTAAAACAAAAAGTTTTGTACTCTCATCATAATATAATTTAATATTTTGATAAATCTCTGGATGTTTCATAACGTGTTTAAATATATAATAGTTTTTTTTTTAAATAACTGTTCTTAAGGAGTAAAACCACTCAAGATTTTCAAAAATTGATTTTTTTTGTTTTATCGGTACTTTAAGGGTCGATTCGACATTCACGGTGAATTGAAGCATTCAAACTTCCGTCTTTTGAGCTATGTTTTGCGAAAACAATAATTATAAAAATTCTAAAATAATTAGTAGGTAATCACCTATGTGAATTTCATTACACATTGACAAGTAACTAATATAAAATACGTACGAATTAGTCTCATTTAATTACGATATTTTAAACCAAAGATATTTGCGACCTTACCCTAAAATGACACCCCAAATAGTCAAATTTTTAAAAGCGACGAATCAGTGCATCGAATTTTTGAAAATTGGTTTAAATTATTTAAACAAGATTTTCAATGTTTACCAGTGTATTAATCAAAGAAACTGCAATTCGTCATGATTCAATTTACTGTAAATGACGGATTGATACTAAAGTGACAAAAATAACATTTAAGGGGCACGACTAGTGTGAAATTTTCAAGAAATTTAATTTTTTTCTTCCATATTTCGATAGGTTATACCCTTAAAAATAACATACTAAAATTTTAAATCGATATCTTTAATAGTTTTTGAGTTACAGCCATTTAAAAGAGTAGCCGCTCGACAGTTAGATAGTTGCATTTTATCTTTAACCGCGTTTTTCTCGAAACAGTATTTTTCGAATTTGCTAACATGATTACTCGGAGATAAATGATCCGATCGGTATCAAATTTTTTTTGCATCTCCTCTATATAGTTCTCCATACAATGACCCTCCAGTTTTTTGATCTGA
>JARJDS010033853.1:0-20731 GCA_030264155.1 Atheta pasadenae | reverse complement strand
TTAGTTTTTTATTTATAACTTAAATACTGGATCTGAGCAGTGGTCCTATACAACCAATGTTAATATTCAAATTTTTAATTGAAGATATCTCGGAATACAAACGGTCAATCGACTTCAAAATTTAAGGGTCAATGTATTATCACGTCTTTGATAAGTATACAAAATTTCATAAATATCTGATTACATGTCTTAACCCCAACAACTAACTACCTTAAGTTTTCCATGATTATTATAAAAAAACAGCAAAAACTAATACTTCTAGTAAAAAATACAAAAAAATATTTAAATAAAAGTTGTTTGTCTTTAAGTAAAAATAAAAAATTTGTCGTTGTTCATCTCAATTGCCTGAAGGCTTTGACCAGAATCGACCAAATCGCGTTTCGCGACTTGTGTTTCGCATTTGTTGACAATGATGATATTCTGATATTCCGATACTCACATAAATATTTTATAATTTACAAAGAATACCTGCACGTACATGGCATCCACCTAAACAAATTCGCATCTGGCATATGTAATATTAATATGTAATCGACACACAGATTGTTGATGTTTGTCCGTATTGGTATACAAATGACGACGACGCAAAATAGGATCCGGATCTGTTTGGCCTTCACCGAAGATTCGATGGATATTCGCGCACACGCGAGCACACCGTTAATAACTCACCTGCTTGTTGTGCCGCAGCAGGCCAATTTGTTGCGAGCAGTTGAGATGGTTTGAGGAGATTCGTTGTGGAAGACGATCCGCAATGACAATAAGTTGTAAATGCAGAGGAGTATCTCCGGTTTGGCGTAGAATTCGCGTACGTGGTTTACGAAATAATGCAAAATCATCATCTAATGTTAGTTGCAAACCGGATGATCTTAAGGTTGCTAAGTGTTAATTGATAATCGTTTCTTGCTAATTCTATAGATGTAATTTATTAAAATTTAAACAAAAAATACATACAAGTCGGTAGAAAAAAGTTAATGTTAACAAAATATAAATTTAACTTAAAATGTTTAATAATCGATTATGATGAAACTAAAATGACTAGTAAACTGTGCGTAGTTTAAGAAGAAACACAATAAAATAAACTAAATAGTTATTTTTATTTAATATTTATGTTTTGTTTAGTTTATAAACTGCAGGTCGTCAATGTTTGGTGAAATTCACAATTTTTGTATTTTGACGAAAAACAAAAATCTTTATATTTTGGATAGTTTATAATGAACAAATTAAAATTACTAGAAAACTGTGCTTAGTTTTAATCAATAGATAAAGAAATTGACTAATCAATAGTTTTTTTTATTATTAATATGTCGTTTGGATTTTTGTCTGCAGCACGTCCAACTTTGTCGAAATTCACAATTTTTGCATTTTGACCCCAAACAAAAATCTTAATATTTTGGATAGTTTATTATGACCCAACTAGAATTACTAGAAAACTATGCTTATTTTCAATCGATAGACAAAGAAATTGACTAATCAATATATTGTTTTATTGTTAATATGTTGTTTAGTTATTAGTCTGCAGCACGTCCAATTTTGGTGAGATTTACAATTTTTGTATTTTGACGCCAAACAAAAATTTTGAAATTTTGGATAGTTTATTATGACCAAACTAGAATTAATAGAAAACTGTGCTTGGTTTTAATCGATAGACACAGAAATAGACTAATCAATAGTTTTCTTTTATTATTAATATGTTGTTTGGTTTTTAGGCTGCAGCACGTCTAATTTTAGTGAAATTCACAATTTTTGTATTTTGACGCCACCCAAAAATCTTAATATTTTGGATTGTTTATTATGACCAAACTAGAATTACTATAATTCTGTGCTTAGTTTTAATCGATAGACAATCAAATTGACTAATTTATATATTTTTTATTATTAATATGTTGTTTTTTAGTCTGCAGCACGTCCAATTTTGGTGAAATTTACAGTTTTTGTATTTTGACGCCAAACAAAAAACATAAAATGTTTGATAGTTTATTATTTCCAAACTAAAATAGCTAGAAAACTGTGCTTTGTTTTAATCGATAGACAAAGAAATTGACAAATCAATAGTTTTTTTTATTATTAATATGTTGTTTAGTTTTTAGTCTGCAGCACGTCCAACATTAGTATTAATTACAATGTTTGTATTTTGACGCCAAACAAAAATCTTAATATTTTGTATAGTTTATTATGACCAAATTAAAATTACTAAAAAACTGTGCATAGCTTTAATCGATAGACAAAGAAATATGCTACCCAATAGTTTTCTTTAATTATTAATATGTTGTTCAGTTTTCAATCTGCAGCTTGTCAACATTTGATAAAATACACAAATGTTGTATTTTGACGCCAAACAAAAAACATAGTATGTTTGATAGTTTATTATTACCAAACTAAATTTACTAAAAATCTGTGCTTAGTTTTAATCGATAGACAAAGAAATAAACTAATTATAAGTTTTTTTTATTTATATAACGATTAGTTTTTAATCTGCAGCATGTCAAAATTTGATAAAATTCACAATTTTTGTAGATTAACGTAAACCAAAAATCAAAGAATTTTTAATAGTTGATTATAATATAAATACAATTATTACAATATTTTGTACAGTTTCAATGGGTAGACCATGCAATAACTTATTTAATTATTTTTATTTAATAAATATATTTAGTTTAGTTTATAAACTACAGCACTTAATAGTTTGGTGAAATTTACAATTTTTGTAAATGAACTCCAAACAAAAAACTAAACATTTTTAATAGTCAATTATGACCAAACTCAAATTATTAGAAAACTGCGCATGGTTCAATTAAAAGCTAAAGAAATAAATTTTTTAGTTGTTATTAAAGAATTTTTATAATTTGTCCAGTTTAAACATTGCTGATATTTAAAATCAAGTGTTAATTCACAATTTATGCATTTTGAAAGAAAATTTATAAATAATAAATTGTCAAATAAATAAAAATATTAAAAATTTATGTTTAATTGCAATTAATAGATACTTAAATAAATTTTATGACAAATTTAAGTTTATGGTTTATTTTTAATTAATTTATATTCTACAGGGCATTAAAGTTAGGTGTAGATTTTTAATTTAAAATTTTTAAAATAAACATTTTCAAATTTTTAATTTATAAAAAAAATATATAAATAATAGAGAACTATGCATAGGATCCTCAAAAAAATTTAAAAACAAATAATAAATAATTAATAAATCATATTTTTATTGTAAATAAGTTCAATTACTGTTTTATTGTCAAAATAAAAAAAACAATAAAAATTTGTAAAAAATCCCAAAACATAAAATATAAATGATATTGATATTGTTTAATAAATAAAATAAAAAAACAAAATACTCAGTATATTTTGTTACCCTAGATTTTTGTTGTTACTTTACAAATAGAATGTTTATTTGTAATTTTGACCTTTCAATTAACACCAAATTAAAATTCGTGTAATGGTAATATTTATTTTATTTACGTAAACGCATTAAATTCTCTAATTCATTGCGTGAGATACCTAAGATAGCTTAGACGTTTCAAACGCGCACGAACATAATAACCGCGAGCTGTGCGAGTAAAAATATTTACGATTAATTTGGTACTTAACATGAAAACGAGTTAAATTTTTAACATCTTCACATCTTCAGTATTTGATGTTTAAGTATCAAGTTAATTATGTCACTTATATCAAATATAACTACATTCATAACATAATTTACCTTCAACTATATTTTCGGGCTATATTTAGAACTTTATAACAAAAATAGAAGCATTTATAAAATAAATATTATAATTAGTTGTAATAGTTTAATAGTTGTAAATTAGATACAAATATGTAGTTATTATTTTTACAAATTTCTGATAATTTTTTTTTTATTCTTATTAAAAGTAAAAATTATTGGTTGTTTATTTGTACAAATCATCGTAAAACTTAATTAATATTTTTGTAATTTTCATAAAATTTGTACATTCTATTAAAAAATGTTATTAAGTTAATTACAAACAACTTTTGTTATAAATAATTTTTAATATTATTATTAGCAGTAATGGTTTTTGGTGTTTTTGCTACAAGAATCCTAGAAAATGTTAGTCACATATCAAAACTGTACTTGAGAAAATTTTAATTAGTTAAATGCAAACAACTTTAGTTAAAAACAGCTTTGATATGTCTACTAGCAGTAATAGTTATCACCAAAAACTATAGAAAATCTTAGCTACACATAATTACAGTCGTTAATATATTGATGCATTTATATTACTAAGATAACATGTTAATTAATTAATTACGAATAATTTTTGTTATACACATGTTTGATATTTTTCTTAGAACTAATAGTTTTAGGTGTTTTTGTTACTAAAATCATAAGAAAACTTAGTCACAAATAATTACTATAGCTTATACTTTTGCAATTAAGATAAAATTGTTGCGTTCGATTAAAAAATGTTTCCAACTAAAATATTAATTAGTTAATGACGAACAACTTTTGTTATAAATATTTTTTGATATTTTTCTTAAAATAGTACTTTTTCATGTTTTTGTTACAAAAATTGTAAAAAAACTTATCACACATGAATAATCACTGGTAAACAGTGAAAAAAGTCTAGCTTTTATTTATATCAATTTTAACTAATTTTGATGCGCTGATTACGCATCAAAATTAGTTAAGATTGATATAAATAAAAACTAGAACTTTTTTTCGGTCTTTTTTTGTTGACCAGTGTAATGTATTCATTTTTTTGCGATTACCATAAAATTGCTGGGTATATTGAAAAATTTTACATAAATTATATGTTTATTAATTAATTATTTACAATTTTTGTTATAAACATGTTTTGATATTTGTATAAAAACTTATAGATTTTGAAACAAAAATCATAGGAAAACATAGTCACACATGAAAACTATTGTTAACATATGTACATTTTCTATAAAATTGGTGCGTTCTATCAAAAAATGTTGCTAAGATAAAATGTTAATTAGTTATTTTTCTATAACTTGTGATATAAACATTTTTGATATTTTTGTTAGAAGTAATAGTTTTTGGTGTTTCTGTTACAAAAATCATCGAAAAAGTTAGTTATAAATTATATCTAAAGTTAACTTTTCTTCGATTTTTTTTATAATTGGTGCATTTGATCAAAAATTATACTAAAATGCTACAACTTTTGTTAGAAACTTTTTTAATATTTTTATTAAACGTAATAATTTTAGGTACTTTTTGTTATAAAAATCATGATAAAATTTCACTAATTTAAAAACTTTCCAACATTATTTACATTTAATAAACCTTTGCTTTGTTTCTTACACATATGAAAGATGTGAAATATAGAAAATTAAAATTCTCAAGGAGCCATAAAGCCAAGAACACGCATTGTATCACATGATATCAACAAATGACAACCAATGTTTAAGTTAATAGATTCCACTAACACACTATGAGCGTATGAACTATGAAATCAAAATAAGCCGCACAAACCGATCACATATATTGTGTTGTGTGTTCTTTATTGGATTTATTGATATCGCAGTCTTCTCAAATTAATTCGTGCGTGCGTGCGCGTACACATTTGTATTGCAACACCGCAGCAATATACACCAATGGTTATATCTCTATATCGCCATCTTGTTTTGCTTTCTGCCATATTGGTATATTGCTATATTGCTATAATATAATTCAATGAATAACTAAACATGCGTATGTTGCAAGTCGTAACTATTTATTCATTTCATTCGAATATTTTATTAATCAATTGTTTTATTTGTTTATTCTGTTATTCTTTCTTGGCCATTCAATATAAAAGTTCGAATAGCGCTAATAAATTTTAATAACTTTTTATTGCATAGAAATATTTTGACAGGAATAAATGAGTTACTGAGTAATATGTTAGGTTTTATGTTAAAACTATTGCATTAGATTTTACAATTAAATTTACTTAATTTAAGAATAAATAATAAATCATGCTTGTTTTTGTTGTTCTTAGAATTTTTTTGATTTGATTTTTCTACAGATACAAATTACTGTAGTTTTATTAAACAAAACAAAAAAGAATTCTAAATTGATATAGAAGATGTTTATAATAAAAATTGTTCGTTATTAACTAATTGACATTTTATATGAGTTTAATTTTTTTTTTTAATCCATCAGTTTTATGAAAAAGTGTCAAATATTAATCACGGTTATTATGTGCATTTAAACATTTCTATTATATTTTAACGAAAACGCTAATAACTATTACTTTTAAAAATATAATAATCTTTATAACAAATGCTGTTCAAAATTAACTATTTAACATGTTTTTAGTTCCATGTTTTACAACAA
Organism: Atheta pasadenae; assembly: GCA_030264155.1. Lineage (NCBI taxonomy): Eukaryota > Metazoa > Arthropoda > Insecta > Coleoptera > Staphylinidae > Atheta > Atheta pasadenae. The sequence continues at coordinate 14,427 of JARJDS010033853.1, read as the reverse complement.
AGTACTAATTTTTTGGAAATCGTAATAATATGAACTACTGTTATTTTGTGAAACTAAATTTTCCTATAACTATTAGTTAAAAAATAGCAACAAAATGTTTAAAACAATAGTTAATCTTACTTAATTATTTAACATTTTTTAATAACATTTTATGTTAAAAAGAACCAGCAAATCAAAAAAATATTAACTATACCTAGTTATTATTTGCAAGTATGTTTCTCTATAATTTTTGTAACAAAAACGCTAAAAATTATTACTTCTAGTAAAAATATCAAAAATATTTATAACAAAAGTTTTTCGTGGCTAACTAATTAACGTTTTATTTTAATAAAATTTGTTGCTAAATGTGTTTTTAATTACAAAAACAGCAAAAATTATTAATTTTGGTAAATTCAATATGGTCATAACAAAAGTTGTTTGAAATTAACGATTTAACATTTTTTGCTAAAAAGTACCAGTTTTTCGAAAATAGCAAAATGTTATATAGACCATAAGTCCATTCTTTCATATTTCTATTTGTATTTGTTAGTTATTAGCACTATTATCTTTACTTAATCCCTCAACTTTATGTTTACTCCAAACTTTCCATCATTCCCAATACTTCTCTTAATTACCCTTCAATGCCGAGAGCCGCCCACCATAAACTTGACCCTTGTACATTTCCCACCATCTTTCAATCCCATTTTCAATAGTTTATAAGTTACTTTTAAGTTTAATGTTAAAAATAAATATAGTTCTTTTTCGACCAGCAAAGAGCGAAGTTTAGCATTTAACCAACCCATCACTCCTAGCAACTACGAACCACGTACCATAACAAAAAATATTAGAGGAAAATGACCAAATATGGAATATCATTTTGTTTTTAGGCTAATTTGCACAAAAGTTACAAATATAAAATATTTTGAAGAAATTATAAACTATCATATCTTTACGCATTAATTTGTAACAGTTCAGTTTTTTTTATGTAGTTTTTATCTATAAAAAAACAGAAACTAAATAATGAAAAAGGTATCTAAATATAATATAGATATCTACATATGAAATACTATACATACTGTAAAAAATCAACCTGAAGTTCAACTGAAAACTTAGATATATTATAGAAAAGTGCATAAATTATTTACAACAACGTAAACCCAAGTGTCAATCTCTTACTCAGTGCATTCCTTGTTTACCCAGAGCTGAAATTTGGGGTATTAGATCCATGTTTTCCCGTTAGTGTTATGAAAAACAGAATACCACGGAACAAACACTCAGAATCATCGGAGTCTGGTGATTTATTTCTTATTATTGTAACTAATATAAGATTCATTTATCAGCCATACTTATAAAACTTGAATATTTTATAAATAACGAAATCATCATGTGAGCTGATATAATTAAACCTATTCTATACATACTTGGATACTATGATGTGTCCATATTTGGATTAGAACAATTTCAAGCAAATATTCATATTTGTAATATTTCTTATACCATAAAATTTCACTAAAACCCACAAAAGAACATCTAAATAATCCCCAAAAGCAATACTCGTGCTTGTTTTGTGTAAAAATTATTTATTTTTGTAGAGTTTAGTAGTTTTCGTCACAAGGACTAAATAGTTTTTTGACAATTGACATGCTATGCCTTTTACGTGCAATTGGGGGTAGAAAAAGGAAAACTATCATATTTTATTATATGTGTGAGTTGTTATTTTTTTAAGAAAATGCTACTATTCCATATTAGGATACTATTCCTCTAACTACAGTTATTAAGGACAACTCAGTTTCTCTATGATTTTAGTTACAAAAGCGCCAAAAATTATTACTAATAATAAAATTACTAAAAAAAAATTTATAACAACAGTTTAGTAGGTAACTATTTAACATTTTTATTAAACTTTAGTAACATTTTGTGATAAATAGCTCCAGTTTTACGGAAATCGTAAAAATATTAACTATTATTTTGTGTAATTTAATTTTTCTATAATTTTCATAACAATCACGCCAAATTTCTTAATTCTGTATAAACATATAAACATATTGAAACATGTTTATAACAAAAGTTGTCTGTAATTAACGATTTAACATTACTAAGTTTTTCTATGATTTTTTTAACAAAAACGCCAACGATTTTTGTCTTAAAATAACAAAAAACTATTACTTCTAATAAAAATATAAAAAAAACGTATTCATCATCATATTCGTAATTTACTAATTATTATTTATTGTAGTAGCAATTTTATAAAACATATCAATATTATAAAAACCTAAAACCATTCACCAAGTTTTAAATTTTTTACAAACCAAACCAAACAAAAAACAAAAAGTTATTACAACCAAACTAATTAAAATCAACTATAATAAATACTTCGTAAAAAAAATTAACAAGCTTCTAATAAATAAACATTCACCATTCACCAAAGTCATTATTTATTTACTTCACCATCCAACAAGAATCAACAAAAACCAGCAAAACATCTACACTTCTTCAAACACGAATAAAATTAACTTTATCACTTTAACTTGACTATTACACAAAGAATAAAATAATTGTCCATCGATTTTGTAACATTCGTCAAGTCGTGACAGCTTCTCAAATGTTAAAATTTCAAACATTCAAAAGTTAAACAAAGCCAATGATTAAAAACCTATGAATAAATAATAATCCCATTCATTCTTTATTTATTTCAATAACAACAAAAAAACACAAATTAAATAATTCTGCAGTTGAAAAAAATTGCGAAAGTTCTTTCATTCGTCATTTGGCACTAAATGTTTATGGGTTTATTAATGCGATTATGGCGACGCCTGTCAAAAACCCACAACAATACGGCGTTAATTCTTACAAAACGTTCACAACATTCAATATACAGTAAGTTAATAATTAAAATTCGTAATATTTCTTAAATTTAAATTTATTCTCGTAACGACAACCACAGCGCCATCTAGCAGGCGATTTTAATAGCTTAGAATTTTAATTTTAATTTAAATTTTAATTTTAAATAAACACAAATATCATAGTTGATAACTTTGTGCATTGTATGCTAGTGATTGATTTCGTTGTGTTCGTTTGGCAGTGGTTTTCTGGAACACGCATTCGAAATTAATTTCAACGCGTGGGAAGACGTCTACCTAAATTTCTTTGCCGTTCCTCGGCGTCTTCGTACGTAATTTGTCGCGGTCACCGCGCGGCTATAAATCTCGACTTGATGGCGCGAGCGTGCCGGTTTCGCATTCGGTGTTTTTAATTATGTAATCTAATTAAACGATGCTGCGACTGCGGTTGAGGTTTTTACGTTTTTGGTGGTAATGGCGATGGCGCGACGAAGATATTATAAGTTATGATTAATCGTTAAGAAAGATGAGCTTCTTTGAATATTAATATAAAGTTAGATTTGGTTGTAAATAAAAATTATTAACATTCACACTTTATTTGTAGACCTATATAGTCTCAGCCACAACTATGGATTTATTAAATTTTGTTGTTTGTAAATTTATGGATTTTGTTCGAAAATTATTAAATATTTTTATATTAATACATGACAACAGGATTTTATTATTTTTATTATTTTAATGTTCGTTCGTTTTGTGAGTTATGTGAGCCTTGACCAATGAGTAATGACGAAACTATGAAAACCGAGCCGGGTATTTTGCAAATTGCAGTAAATTTTGTGTGTTTAGTAAATGTTTTGGTGGATTTGGTGAATCGTGTTAATGAGCGCTGCGCGGGCATTAATCAAACGATGTGTGTCGTCGGGAGATGAGTTACGATTATCGTTAATTAAAACCGACACTGGCCGAGTTTACGTCTTGGCCAAGCGCCGTCTAGTCGCCGATAAAAACCGATAAAACACTAACGAATGTTACTCAATGTTGTAATTCGGCGTGTTGTATTCTTTAGTTCTTCAATTCTTCATAGTCAAACAATTAAATTTCACAAATTTCTATGAAATAACTAATTTATTGGTTATTTATAAAATTTATATGAATGCATATATAGTCACGACGATGTAATGTGATTTGTTCTGTGTTATTATTTATATTTTATTATTTATTGTTATAAACTTTATTGTTAGTAAAATAGTGTTAGTAAAATTACTTTGATTTGTTTATTATTGGTAAATACTTTTATATTTTTTTTACAACACATTGAAAAATTAGTATTTCTAATGAATATTTCAAAAAATTATCTTAACATATATTATTTGTTATTTAATAAAATTTTAATAATTATTAAATATTTTTTTGATAAAACGCAACAGTTTTATAGAAATTGAAGATTGTTGAACTGTTCGTATTTTTAACTTTGTTTTTCAATGATTTTTGATACAAAAACACAAAAAATTGTTGCTAATAATAAAAACATGAAAAATTATTTATAACAAAAATTAGTCCTGAATTAACCAAATAACAGTTTATCTTCAGAACATTTTTTGGTAAACACAAAAATATTTACTAATAATTAAATTATCAAAAATTCTTTCTAGCAAAAGTTGTCTGGAATTAACCAATTAACATTTTATTAATTTTATACAAAACACAAGTTTATTCAATACACTAAATATTTGTACCTAGGTTATTTTTAGTTATAACAATAGAGAAGAGTGACCAAATATGGAATACTATTTTGTATTTATAAGCAATGATATATTTACACAATATTTTGGAAAATTTCAGTTTTTTTATGTTTTTACTTATAAAAATTTAAAAAAATAAATAATAAAAAAGGTATCTAAATTTGGAATAGTAACCCAAATCTAGAATTCTATAAATACTGTCAAATTAAGCTTAACTTATCTGAGAATCATTGAAAACGTATATATATTATAGAAAAGTGCATAAATTATTAGCAAAAATCGTGAATCCAGGTGTCAGTTTTTTACCCAGTGCATTTATTGTTTGTCTAGAGTCCACAAATGAGGCATTTCATCCATGATTTACTAATTAACATTTATTTGACTAATTAACATTTTATTCGCACAACATTTTTGATCTAATCTACCAATTTTATAAAATTCCCAAAAATAGCCGCTACGATTAATGTTGGTAAATAGGTTTTTCTTGGATTTTTGTCAGAAAAATACAAAGAAATATTATTAAAATATAAATATCAAAATATGTTTATGACTAACTTTGTTTGTTATTAACTTGTTAACAATTTATTTGTACCACAACGATAACATCACAACAAACCCAATAATAAATAGCTTTTCTAGAATTTGTGACACAAAAAAACAAAAAACTATTACTCTTATTTTAATAAAAATATTAATTAACTAATTAGCATTATATTCTTATAACATTTTTTGGCAGAACGTATCAATTTAATAAAAATCACAAAAATTTTTACAACCCTTAAATTTTTAAACTAAATTTATAATAATAAGAATATCAAATTTTAAAAACACAAATTCTGTATTCATTTATTATTTCTATATTTAAAAGTTTCTTCAAAATTTATTCCAATAGATATCTTGAAAATAAACTTTTAACCCATAATTTATATTTTATGATAGTTAACAAACAAAATGTGGTTAATATTAATCAAACAACATTTCTAAATGAATTCTTGTTTCTTCTTTATTTTCATCATTTAATGTAACGGTGAAAAAACTGTCAAACTGTCAATAAGACTAGACGATGAGAACAAAAGAGAATAATAAGCAATATTCGCAGACGATCCTCACTACAAGAGAAGATCTGTGTTCTTATAATAAATATTTTATCTAGATAATATTTGCATATCGGGTTTGTTGCGGTCAGAGGCCAACGCAATGTCACAATGCTACAATGTCACGAATAGTCTAAAATTTGTGCAAAATCTTACTGTTTGTGCAAAATGGCGGCCGGAACTGAGTCTAGTAGATAATAATAGATTCAAACGCCCACAAAATTTAAATTTTATTAATGCAACATGCAGCGAATTGTCATACCACGCTGCGAATTAATGTTTATTACTTATAACCAATAAATATTTATTTAAAAATAAATAAATATTGTTTACCATGATATTATGAAAATTAAATTTTTTATTTTTGTAATCCGGAAATTAACCTTTAATGTGGTAATGAAATAATTCAATTAAAAAATTTTAATTCGTGATTATTGTTTGTTTTTGTTAAACTATTTGCACGTGTAATACGTTGATGTGCATTAAATGCGCATGACTTGCTTAATGTTTTCATGCGTTATTTGAATCTTGTTTTTATTGTTTTGTAAAATTACCATTTGCATAAATTCCCATGCGCTCGACGGGCGTTCGCGGTTCGTGATTCATCTCACTGACAATCTCCGGCATCCTGGGAATTGAACTTTTTGAGGCGTGCGCGAAATTAATAACGCTCGCGAATATGATTCGTCGCGTTATTAATCAGAGACTTTGCAATGCGCAGCAGCATATAACAAAGACGTAAAGGTCAAGTATATATTCCATAATTCGATGATTGTTGAGGCGTCACTTTCCTTTTCATCGTTTCAATGTGCTTGCAACAATCTAATCATGTAATAATTTATGGTGATTATATTATTCATAATATTAGTACAATTGCTTCTGTTAACTCATTACAATTTAATTTATAAGTATCTACGTTTACTTATTAAATAAACACGATTTTGTTTTTTAAAATTTTAATTCGACACATAAAATAATTTAAACAATAATTATTTCCAAACACTAAACAATAACATAATAGCCATCGGCGACATACGTCATGTCTCCAAGCAATAAATAAACATTATAAATTCAACATGGACGTAAAGAAATGTCAATCGGTCGAATAAATCAAACAATAGACGACTTCTTACAAATCCTGCAAGCCTAGTGACTTCTAACACCATTTTTGATTTTGAATTGTTTGATTTGTTTGATCTATCCAATCCTCGTTTAATTCTTTCGTTCTTGGCGACAAACGATTAGGCACGATTAGGTAATAACGCCGCCCAAGATGGCGACATATGTGTGCGCGCGCACACACAACTTAAAGCCGTTATTTACGCTTGATTCTTCGTAAACTGGCTTTCTTTCTTTACGGCTTTATTTTGTGAATTTCTTTCGGTGTGTTTGTGGCTTTGCCTTTAACTATTCAACTGTTTGACTGTTTAATTCTTTATGTCTTCTTTGCTTCGAGTAGATACTGACACATAACTTACACATGTTTAGACTAGGCACATGATCGAAAGTAAGAGTTTCGTTTAACTCGCGGTCGCGGGTCGGAGGTGTTTATTAAGGAGTCATTGTTTACAGCCTTGTGCTCGATAAGAAGAACTCTTCACAAATTGCGCGCAAGCGTTCAAGCTCTAAGTTAAGTTAACGTGGCTTAATGTTATTCAAATAACATTCAACTGAGGTAAATCTTCAAGATACGTTGACTTGCTTATCTATGTATGTACTTAGTTACTTACTTATTTACGTTTGTTTATTAACTACGTGGTATTACGCAGATTTGTTCTTTTATTGAGTGCAATTATTTTCATGGAAGTTAAAATGTTTGAGAATAGAATAAGATGTTAGTTAGTTAATTACAAACAACTTTTATTGTAATCAATTTTTTTTAATAAAAAAAACTATTTGTATTTTATAATTAACAAAAAATATTGATTACACAACTTGTATTTATTATTTCTGTATTATAAGAACAATAACATTAAGTTAACATTTCATTCTTTAACTTTAACGTGTTGAAATATTTACCACATATTCACTACATCAAGAAAACCTAATAATTACTTATGTAATTTTGTCCGATATCTATAGTATTTAAAATACACATATAAATATATAAAATATAAAAAGCACATTTATATATTTACCTACCATATACTTATCCACATTTATATTTTCTACACCTATAAAAAATAATTAATTATCTTTTACCTAATGTAAGTTTTCAAACATTTTTTGTTGCCTCTCGTGACGTATTGTTGTGTAATTTCATAATTTTACACTAATCATCATCAACACTGCAAACTCTAAACATGTTTAACCAAACTGCCTAATAACTAAGCCGCATTCAAGTCGTGATTGAAGGCGCTTCTTCATCGGTCGTCACACTTTCTCATATTAAATTCACATTTACAACCTAGATGGACTTAACTATTAATAACTAATAAGAACTAATGCATTTCGTAAATTTATAGAAACAAAATTTATACATTTTGACATCTTTACATAAAGGATAAAGCCAGGAATATGAAATAATTAGTATGTTCTTTATTATTTAATTTAATCTAAATTGTATAACAACTTTAGTTATTTTTGTTTAATTACTAAAAAAAATGTTAGTCAAAACATCTATTTTTATTTAATTCGGTAATTTAAACCTTAAAAATTAATTAATTACTCGTGAAATTACCAAACAAATTAAATGTCATTTAAATTGATAAATTTTGTTAAGTTTCTTTGTTTTTTTTCTTCAGTATTTGTTTTAAAATGTCATAATTTATTGATATTTTTGTTTATTATTATTTACTAAACAACAATATTTTTTCATGTGTCGGTTTTTTTTGTATTATGGGTTGTAATTAAGAAAATACACATTTAAATTTATATTTATTGTAGAGAAGATAGTAAAATGTGGTAAAAAGGTAAAATAACGAATTTCTTCGCGCGAACGATTTTAAACTTGACCTCGATTCGTTGCATAACCTCGCGTCTTGGCCGAGCACGCAATCATCGAATGCATCGCAATTTTCACTCGCCGCTTAGTAATCCATGTCTTCGGCGGAGTCTTTGTTGATATCTTTGTCTTCTTAGTCTTTCTATTGGAAACTCTCGCTTTCTCTATTTCATTCCGCAGCAAGATAAGTGTGATTTAGGTATCCGAAGTTGTAAATATTACTAAAACTGATCAATTAAATCCATAATTTATATTTATGAGTATTAATTTCTAAGTGTTGTTGGTTTTGCCACAGATTTCAACTTATTTTGAACTTATAATTAAAAATTCTCTAAATGTTAAATAGAATGACATCTTGTGGTCACTTTTGGTAGTGTGAAATTAATTACAATTACAAGTGATATTTGTATCGACATCTAGTGTTGAATATTTGTAGTTTGCATGTTATTCCAAGCAGAGATTATACCCTGATTATACCTACTACAGATGCCTAACTCAATGTTAGGGGGGATTGTTAGTGAAAAATCAGGCTTTCTCTCTCATAGGTTTGTCAATTATTTTCAGGTGGCGCTTATATCGACGTTCAGAGCCGTATTTATGTCTACGTTTGAAAATTACCAGGGTCGTATTTATATTTATATTCTAAATATTATTTATTGAACTTTAAAATAAAATAATTTGTACAACAATACAGGCAGGGAGGTGCAGGCATAGGATGCAGGTAGTTGTATATAATTTGGATTAAAAAAATATGACAAAAATTGAATTTATATTTAGGACGTTTAGGACTTTAGGTGTCAAGTTTAACATAATATACAAAGAATTCCACAATATGAGATAAATACTGTTGATTAAAGTGACTGGGTTGTTAAGGAATAGTGAAGTTTTAAGAAGCTATGTTCTTAGCCTGCATTATGATCAAAGTGATGGTGATCCAGTAAATCCATTTATAGTTTCTTGGATTTGTTTATGTTGATTGCACAAGGTAAACATGACATAACAATTACTGAATCCATACATGGTATTTTTGTTTGAGGTGGCTACGTTGTCAAGGAATGGCAAAGTTTTAAGTAGAAATGTTCTAAGTCTGCATTAATATCAAAGTAATTGTGATTCCACTCAATTCTGAGTTCTCTTCCTTGGATTACATAGGAAACCAAAGTTATCAGTGCTTAGCAATGTTGTAATGATCTCAAGCTCTCATTGTGTAACTTAACTTAAATCTTAAAAACAAAGAATTATAATAAATATTGATTAACTTGCAACTTGGCTTAGTTTCCTTCGTAATTGATTGAATTCATTCATTTATATTATACATTTACATTTAAGTTACAATTATCTGATGAAATTCACTTTAGTGCAGTGATCAAATGAAAAAATGTAATTGCAGTAATATTACACATGTGTTTTATTTTTATTTACAAACTTACATAATTATTGAACAATTATTTACACTCGTAACATATGACTGAATATAAAAACCTAATCCTACACACTTAGTAACTGATGAAGGGAAGTAGAAGTAACAAACATGAGTTAACTCGGAAAATGTTTGGCTAAATGCAGTGTTTGGTTTTAACAAAGCATTTGCTGTTATTTGTCTTAAATCTATCTTAAGTTTGGACTTGTGCCCTCCATCAGCAAGAATATCATAGAACCTTTAAAATAATTCATTATATTTATGAAACACATTAACATTGGACAATAGCTTACCATGTCTTTTGAACTTCTGGATTGTAGTACCAACTTTTTTGTTGAGCACCTGTGTAAGGATGGCAATCTGTACTTTCATGACACTGGTAACATATAGATGTTATGTTAACAAGGCAGAACAATCGAATAATATTGAATGCAGAATAAAATGACATTCATCTTACCATGTTGTGGCAATGGAACTTGTGAAAATTCATTTGGAACACCATCCCTCCTCAGATTACTTACATTGCAATTTGGAACATTTTTTTTTGTTTTGCAGAGAAATTATTTTGGCATATTGCATTTGATTTACATACAGCCTCTCTTGTCTTAAGTCGTAAATCTTCTCTTCCCACCTGAATGATTCATTATAATGCAAATAAAGAAACAGACACATATATATATATTATCTAATTCTGAAAAATGTTATTTAAACTCACCATCAAGTCTCTACATCCCCCAGGAAAACGATGCAATGACCCTCAGTACTATTGTAAGCAGAAACATAGCAATACACCACCATTTTTTACAAGAGTTAAACAAAAACACACGGGAAAATGATTAAGAAGACACACTTACTAGAATCTGTCAGTTGAAGAAGTGATTTGAGATAGCGCCCTTGGATATAACGAAAATAATGAAGTACTTGGAAGCACTACTGAAAGCTAGAAATTATGCGTTAGCCTTGCTCCACCTTGCTCTGCCTTGCCCAGAGATTATACCACTTATACCACTTGCCCATGCCTTGCTTCCACAAATATCTGTAGGCAGCGCTTGGTGGCGACTGCGTTAACTAAAAAGCAACAGCAAGGTCACCTTTGAATACGAAGTATTCCTTTTTTATTAAAATAAATATATATAAATAATATATTTTATTCTAACAACCAAAAATAGCCCTTTTTTTGCATAATCTAGAAAAGTCATTTATTCGCCAATATTTTAGATTCGAATTTAATGCGTTTTGCTGAGAGAAATTCTTGTAACCAGGGTAAAGGAGCACTTTTTAAGGTAGGCAACACCACATGCACTTAGGTCCCTACTCCCCCTCTAAGGAATTATGGTTTGCGCGCAGGACGAGTCTTCCGGCGAGTCTAACTTAGAGGAGACTGGAGGAGACAGTGTACTGAGAGGGAGATTCAAACGTACACCCACGTACACCACAGAATAGAACAAATCATTTAACCTGACCCCTCGCGGTACTGTTCTGTGGGTTTTATATCGACTTGATAGATTGCTAGTCTAAGTGTATATGTGAAGTTTTCTGTGCGTTTGTTAATAAAGTCCTCCACTTGTTAAGTATTTGGAGTTTGAAAGAGCTTAGCGACCCACACCTCTAAGGGGCAATAATTGCTTCGTTTGCTAGCTGCAATCAGCTGCAATTGCGAGGTTGATTGGCGCTGCTTTTGGTGACAATGTTAAAAAAATTTGTGAAAATGTAGCTGTCAATTTTTCTAACGCTACTTACATACTAGCATAAGTTAGAAAATTATATTTCCTACAGTTCTCTCAAGTTCTCTACTGTTCTCAACTCAGGTAGTAGTCTCCTACAACGTGCCTACACTGTCTACGCTACCAAACGCGTTGATGCGTAACCTTGCTGTACAATATTATATATTAAATATAATGAGAAGTAAGTGTAAGTAAAATGTACGTTATTTAGTATTTCATCGTGTGCCTATAGTGTAAAAATTAACAAAAACTTACAAATACCAATAAATAGATAGATAGATATCGAAGAATATTGTATTAATTTATTAATACTATTTTATTTAGACTTCTTTCATGTTGTGGTGGTAACTAACGGAAGGGGTTGTTGCTTAATCAACATAACTTTTTTAATAAATAAATTATACACGATCCTCAGTGTATTTTTAAAATTTTAATGTATCGTTGAGACTGAGTACCGTAGAAATGATTGTGTTTATCGTGCATTGTATTGAAATAATTTGAAATAGTAAGACCGCACTCGAAGCCAAATAAAGGCTGTTTTTTGAAATATTGCAAAATAAAACGAAATTATATTAACGTGATTTTATTACACATGTACGTGACTAATTACAACAATGGCCGGATTAACGTTAGTTTGTCAGACTGACTCTCTCTCGGTTCAGTGGAATGATTTTAACACAGAAACACAAGTCTTATTTTAATATAAAGTATGTTTAGTAACTACACAAATTACACCACTGCCTTCGCTTAATTATTTCCCACAAAACACTCACTTAAAATACAACACAACTAAAATTACTCCACGCTTAACTTCGAACTCTTAACCTCTTCCTCTCACAAGCTCGCTCACACTACCCTCTGCTTCGACGCTCCCCAACTTAAGTAAGTCCCTTAAATGCATGCAACGCCAATGTGCGTTCTTGGTGGCTATATATACACCCTAAATAATATATAAATAATATCATATGTATTTTCAACAATATATTGTCTAAGTGTTGTCTGAGTTCGTTATTAGATATAGCCCGCTCAATATAGACATTTAAATTAACAAAAATTCCTTCTCGTCAATTCGAACTGCCCTGTCATTTTATTACAATTTTTTTTATAAGCCACTTGCAAGAAAAAAAAAGAAAACATTATCTTTTTGAATGTAACTTACTCCCATATCGGCACCTCGAAAAACTAGTATGTAAAATCCCCCAAATTTCAAAGCAAGAAAATTGCAATTCATTGACATTAAAATAAACTGATAGCACTCAACGTGATCGTGCGGCCGCATTAAATGCTAGAATTTCAGCTAAGCAAGTGCGCACGCGAATCTAATTATCAAAAGCTGTAAAACATGCTGAAAAGATCAAACTAGTTTTGCTAATATTGATATATAATTTAAAAAAAATAATTAACACATTGTAGTAAAACAAAATGTGAAACACAATTAAATGAAGCAAGATGATAAACACATAAATCATAATTGATAACAAATCAAATTTTAAAATGCTTAACTAAGTTGAATATCGGCAAAATTTTGATTTCAAAAAAGTTTGTTTTAATCGGGTAATAAAAAAATTAAGAAAATTAAGAAAATACAACAATGTAATACATTTAGAATTTAACTTCTGATTCGATTAAAACATATAGTTAAGTTTTATTTGATTAAAGTAAAAACATTATGTTATCAGTTCACAGTTGCGTGAACAGACCGCACCTACTTCTGGTTATCAGCAAAATACTGATAATAAAATTAATATATATTAAACACTTCGGCTTTACAATGAGAAACAGTTATTGAAACGTCGTATACGTGAAAGTGTGTTTTTATAATATTTGAGAGTTAATATATCTAACAAAATAGGTAAGTAAAACTTTTTTAAATTGTATTAAAAATTATCTCTTGTTTATAATGATCACAATCGTGTTTAGGTAAAATAGATCATTTTATATTTTAATACAAATTGCCGTTTTTAGCAATACTAGAATGAATTATTAAATTTATTCTGCAATGTCAAAAACGGAAATAGGAAAGAGCCTTCTTGAAAATTGGCAAAAAATAGCAAGTTGATAAAAACATAAACAGAAATGGAAACAGCCAAGAACGAGAGAAGAACACCCCTACACATTGCATCACAGAATGGTGAGCTGGATATGGTCAAAGAATTGATAAAGCATGGTGCAAGTGTGGAAGCAGCCGAGAAAGATAGATGGACACCACTACACATTGCATCAAAGAATGGCCATCTAGATGTGGTAAAAGAGTTGATAAAGCATGGTGCAAGTATGGCAACGGCTACAAAAGATGGACGGACATCACTACACATAGCATCAAAAAATGGCCACCTGGATGTGGTCAAAGAGTTGATAAAACAAAGTACACAAATCGACACTGCTATTAACGATGGAGCTACACCACTATATATAGCATCACAGAATGGCCATTTGGATGTGGTCAAAGGATTGTTAAAGCATGGTGCAAGTGTGGAAACAGCCAAGAATGATAGATGGACAGCACTACACATAGCATCACAGAATGGCCACTTGGATGTGGTCAAAGAGTTAATAAAACAAAGTACGCAAATCGACACTGCCAATATCGATGGAGCTACACCACTATATATAGCATCACAGAATGGCCATCTAGGTGTGGTCGATGAGTTGATAAAGCATGGTGCAAAAGTGGAAGCAACCAA
>JARJDS010033829.1:0-96758 GCA_030264155.1 Atheta pasadenae | reverse complement strand
TTTTTTTCAGTAAACTAAAATTAAATTAAATCAAAGGGACGGATTTAAATTTTCGCGCCATTCACTGCGCTCCGCGACGGGTCCGGGTACTATTAAATGGTGGGGGGGCTGGTGGGGATGGAACCAAAAAATTAACATTGAGATTGTCTCCCCTGGTTAGCAGCAGTCAGCACACTTGTAACGGTTTGTTGACTGCCAAAACAGAAACAAGGCGCTTGCACGTAGAATTCATTTGAATAATATCACAAATTATGAGCGAAAACAATTAGCAGTTTGGAAATAAATGGTTTGTAACAGTTATTTCGTTGTTTTAACGAATGTTTTCTGTGTCATTTGTGTATTAATTTTTAGCCTAAAACTATTAAAATCATTGAGTAAAAATTAATAATTAAGGCTAGTATTATTAACGTTAATTAATTTTTTTATGAGTTTAATTAGTTTTAGACTTGTAAGGTCTAAATGTGACACAAAAAAATATGTTGGTAGGTTTATAGTTTACAAAGTTATTATAACGATTTATAATCATTACAAGAAAGAAATTATATAAAAATATTTTACGTTAATTAAAACATTATTTATCAATGGTTTTGCCTTGATTTAATACCTTATAGTTTGTTATTTTCATTGAAAAACAACAAAATTCGATGTGATGTAAAATCTAAACATAACCTCTTCCTGGATGAATCACACAGGTTGCAACGCAACGAAAATAATCTACATAACGCTATTATGATTCTTGTTTTGTGTCTTCCGATCACGCAAAGGTCAATCTTTTGATTGTAAACATACCTCATCTTATCGGAGCTGTGTAACTCCATTTACACCTGCATTTATGTTTGTTGTTTGGTGGCCGCACAGATGCACATCGGTGTGATTTTATTATTACCGCACTACACAATTGCTCACAGCACTAAACAGATAAACACGGAACGAAATAAATAATTGAGTCAAATGTAATAGAATCGAACGGATCATGAATAAATAATTAAGGATTCTATGTGGTCTATGTGATTCTATGCAAACGCGTTGTTTGGTTTCGTTGTTTACGCGTTCGCCCGAGCTGCCCGACCGCCACCGACTGCTGCGACTGTTTTTTGGCGTTTTGCAAGTACCGGGGGGCGCTACTTGCTGATGTTGGTTCGCTTTGCTGCCGTAGCATCACACACATCACACAAGAGCACACAAACACAATGCTATAACATGTGTGTAAAACTGGATGAAACTATCTAGAAACAACTAGAATCACAAAGAATAGTACTATAGTTATGTAATATAATTTAATAAAAAAGTCATAGATATAATATTGTAAGATATTTACGTTTTATCCTGTGTTATGCATGTTTCTATTGTTTTTTCATTAATTTTGTACTTTTTTTTTGTTGTTTTGTTGGAAGCCGTACAAATACTAATTAATATTACGATATTTCACAGACTTTATACGTTTTCTTGTGTTAATTTCGATGAAAACTTTTTATTCTGTGGCATTCACAGAGTCATAAAACGTTTGTTTAGAACTTGTGGTGTTTTGTTTTTATTTTTGACATTTCAAAATTGGTGTATACAAAGTTGCATACAGTACAACCAAAAAAACAACGCTAACTGCTCACAAATTTCCGAAAAGTTATAAAAAAACTTTAAAAATCATTATTTCTAAGCTTTTATATATTAAAAATAATAAAAGTTATGACACATTATACCTGTTTATGTATTTATTGCTGTATTTTAAAGCGTAAAATCATTCAAAATGATTCAAAAGCTATAAAATTGAAAGTGAATTGCAAAATTTTAGTTTTAAGTTCTGCGCGTTTTGTTTGTGTACAAATCAGTACAAATCACAAAACTACAAAAGACAACTTGACATTTGAAAATAGCAGTTTGTAGTTTGCGTCGTTAAAAACACTTTCAGTCTCATCAAATCTTTTGAATTTATTCGCACTTTCTTTAAACATAATGAAGGCTAAATCATTAAACAAAAGTTAATTATTTGAAGGAAAACAATTGCAATTAATTATACAAATTGTACAATCACTTTATTCTTTGTTTGTCCTTTATAATTTTATAAATAAGTTTATTGTGTTTTAAAATTTGTAAAAATGTGTATATTTGGTTGCCATAGATAAACAAAACAAAAAATAAAATAAAAGAAACAAATAATAATTTAATCAACGTCACAACAAGCAACAACAATTTATGTCAATTTATTGTCATTACAAACATCAAAAATTAAAATAAATTTATTAAAATTGTGAAATAACCCCACAAAAAATTGAAAAAATTAAAATTTTGATTTATATTCTAATGAAATGATAAATAATTTAAGAATAAATATTGATTATAAAGTAATTGTGAAATAAATACAAATGAAAAACAATCATGAAGTTTATTTCTCAAACGTCAAGGATAATTTTTCATAGGTTAGTTATCGTTTTATCACGTTTTTTATATTTATTCAGTTCTACTCTGGTTTCAATGTAAAACCACGCCATTTGAATTTACATAACACAAAGCACAATAATCGCCACCTTGACACAGGGTCCTGGCACTGTTTTACATTCATTTATTAACAATAATTGGCAAACGCAAAAAACGTAAAACGCGAAACGTAGAAGTTGTGTAAAAAATTAATACTTTCTTAAATTGAACAAACGAACAACAACCAACCACACACGAATTTCAATTATCAACGAGTTGAACAGACCTGGCATTATTGTAAAATCGATTCAACTGACTGAGATCGTCGTCGAAGTCGAAACTTCCCAGCTCGTGCAAGTTCGTGCGTTTCTCGCGAAACGTTTTCGGGTGGTGCGCGCGTTCAAGAGAAGCGCGAATCGCCCACGTTGGCTCAGTGCGCGTGTGATCGTGGTGCGTTGAGGACTGTGCAGCCGCCTTCCGCACCGACAGTGACCGGCGGTGATTCGTTTTCTTTCCGTTATTAGTTTTTATTTGTTTTCCACCTAAAATAACTAACGAATTAAGATCAAAGCAGTGCACAATTCGGCGTTAAAATGTTCGGCAATCACGGCGTGTTCTACTTACTTTTCTCCATCGCGGCGGTTTCAGCGCTTAGCACTGAAAAACCAGCTGAAAATCACACTTGGGGTAAGTTGATTAATTAACTAATTATTAAATAAGTTTAAAATTAAATATCACTTGGCGCTCACTAGTTTTATTCGCGTTTTAATTTGAGTTTTGCGCGCCTACTGAGGAAGAGTTTTGAGTGCCGGCACAAGCCGAACGGCACCATAGTAGAACGTCAAGTCGTCACGTAGACCGGGGCCGAACCTCGTGGTATAGTCTATCTCGCTTCCACTTATGATCTAACACGCTTCTAACGGCATAGGTTGCGTCGTGTTGTGTGCACAGGCACAGGCAACGCTTACTTGATTTTTGACAAAAACCAAATGGTGAATGAATAGCATTGCAATGCACTTGTTTGCATTTTGTGAGTTTTGGATTGTGATAACAATTACGTGATCGATGGCGCGAATATTGATTCTATAAATAAGATACGCGTGATGTTACCTAAAAAAATTAAAAATAGTGAATGTGCCAACAACTGAACGCCCAAAAGGCGTTATATAATGTGCGTCATCGCGTGTGACATTGAAGAAAATTCAACACGGGAAAATTTAGGTTACACGTTGGTAAATTAGGAGATGTAGTGCAATAGTCAAACGGTTTTGCCACCTAATCTCCCATGGTTACTAAAATGTCTTCAGTTATTTGTGCGCGAGTCAAAATTTTATTTGGGGACTACAAAAACATCAATACGTAATGGAAACGCGATGAGCTCGTTTGGATTGCTTTTGCGTGTTACATAAAAGTGTTTGGATGATTACGCAATTATCACAAACACCATTATCTAATTAATCATCAATATTGTAATTTTTGGTGCTTATCATATTGAATTAACAAAGTTTATATCGATAATTGGGTTTTGGGTACAGACAAACAAAATGTGAAATGTTTTAGATTAATTATTGACACAAAAACACATTTATGAAAACAAAAGACGTTAACATAATGAAGAATGCAAATTAAATTAAAATGATTGGAAATTTGCATTTCCTGTCTCTATTCCGATCGCTAGGCTATTGTTAATTGATAAAAATTGCGTTGTGTGCTTATTTTTATGCTAGGAATGAAACAAAATCGACGTAGTTGGAATGGATCACATTAATGAACGACGGCAACACTCGTTAATGTAAATAAGGTTATTTTATAATTTTCCATCACATCGATAGAATGTTCGCTCACGAACAAAAGGCAAGCACATTTCGTGTGGCTAATGAATATTAATTCGATGTCCTATTGTGGACTTGCATTTTTGTCAGTGTCATCATTAATTGACTTTTTAATTCGATAATGCGATAAATTCACTGATAAAAACTTGTGTAGGTTATTGTTAAAATACAAGTATTTAGTTTTAGTCTTTTAATTTTTAAATTATATTTTAATTTTATTTTTGTTCATCTATTTTAAATTTTATTTTAGGGTAGAAATTAGTTATTTCTTGTTGTTTACTTTTGTGTGTTTTTATTGAAGTTTTGCGTAAGATGTGACTATAACTTATGTAAATACGGAAATACCGATCAATGTTCTCTGGCTTTGTTAATTTGGAAGTTATTTACTCATGCTACCTAATAAGAGGTTTTTTTAGGATTATTTATCAGGTGCGTTATTCGACCGTGTCCCGTGCCGGGCTTTATTGTTGTTTTGTGTTGTTGGGTCACGTATTTACCATGTTTTCAAACTCAGGTAATTCCATTATAATAAATGACAGCCGCCACCGACGACAGCACAGGTGATTGGATGTTAAATATATTTTTATTAAACTCCATAAAAAGTCACAAATTGTAGAAAAAGATTAATATTTGTACGTCATAAAATATTATCTTAACAAGAGTAGAAACCATGAATTCCATGAACACGAAGAATTTTTGGAATAACTACGCATCTAAAATAGTGTTTTAGATTTGTTATTACTTAATTAGTGTTTAGTGCTAATAGAAAACGGAAAGTCCACTTTAAACAAATCTCACACCTCTTTTTAGTGAATCTACGCCTCAACGTCATGTATTCATAACATTCATCGCCGCCGGTTATGTAAAGTTGATTGGAACAAAAATTTGCGGTATTTTTACAACGCAAAAGTTTATCAGAAATTATTTTTGCACTAATATGGAAGTATATTTAAATATAACAACGTATGAGTTGCAATTTTTTAACAATATTTTTTGTTACTATATTTTAAAACACAGGTATATATTGTTTATATATTTTTCATAAGTAATTAATCGATAAAATTAAATCGGAAGTAGGAAATAAGTTTATGTGTTTTGTTTTGTAAATATTCATTAGTACCAATCATTATGAAGGTTTTTGTCACTCAACTACTTTATTAAATTATCTAACGTAATCTTAATTACATTTTTTATTAATTTATTGTTTAATGAAGGCAATAGATTACTAACTTACACAACTTGTCGCCGTTGTGTTTTTTCTTGTAATTTCTTGTTGCTGTGAGCATTATTTGCTAACAAGTTTAAACTTGATCTGATGGTCAATGAAATAAATGCAACTCGTTGTGCCAACTAACAATGGCAGCGAAACGAAACAATCAATTAATAAATAGATATTGTAATAATAAAAAAAAACTGAACTGTCACTTCCTTCCGAAACATTTCTCGCCTTTACTTACTCACTGGTTACGCCCGAACGCGTTTCTTTTAACCTCGTAACGATTAATAATTTAATAATTTGCGCTTTTTGTTCGACGTCTAAACAATTTAGCTGTTGAGCTGTTGTTTTTTTGTGCTTGTGCGAATTAATGCAATTTGCAATAATTACTTGACTGCGTTTTTTATTAATATTAGTTTAATATCGTGGTGTATTTGTTCTTTTAAGTAGAAACACAAACAGTGTGATATCAAAACTGTGTGAGTGTGTATGTGCATTTATATAAAATATAATAATGCGATTATCACGCGATAATTGCTTTCATTGAAGACATTTGTTTGTACTTGGTGGTTTTGCACTTGCGACATGACACTCGACAGAGATTGACATTGATAAAACAACGCATTATTTCGTTTTATAGTGGAATTGTGACGAGTTTTAACTTCAAGAATGAAGAATGTTATAAGTCAATGTCATAAAATTGCTAAATATTAATTAAATTGTTATTTACTTCTAAATTTATTGTGTCACGTATAAGTTACGCAATTATTTATAATCAAAATTAGTATAAAGTAAATTGTGGTTAGTGTTTTTGTTTCAGTTAAGTTGTGATTCGATCACAAAAAAACAAGTTTTGTTACAAAAACACTAAAAATTTATACTAGCAATTAAAATATCAAAAAATATTTTAACGAATGTTATTTGTTTTTAGCTTACGAACAACTTATCTTAGTAATTTTTTTGATAGAACGCACCAGTTTTGCTAGAATTGCAAAAGTTATATACAATTTTAGTACAAAGGAGTACGTTTTACCCTCAATTTTTAACACAAAATATTAAAAACTAATGGTAATTATTCAAATATCAAAAAATTGTTTAAACAAAAGTTGTTCCTGATTAGCCAATGAACATTTTATCTTAGTAACATTTTTTGATAGAACGCACCAGTTTTGCTAGAATCGAAAAAATAACACGACAATTAATAGTGATGTCGTTAGGTTTACCCTGTGATTCAATACAAAAACGTTAAATACTAGTGTTAATTATTAAAATATAAAATAATGTTTAAACAAAAAGGTTTTCTAATACCTCATACAAAGTTTATCTTATTCACTTTTTACTTTTTTTCGATAAGCCGTACCAGTTTTGCGATATTTGAAGTTGAAGCGCAATTTACGACAAAACAAACTTTAGCAATATACTACAAATTAGTTTGACTCAACACGTATTTATTAATTGTTTGATAATCTGATGTACATAATAAGATAATAAAAACACTTGATTGCATTACGTGTACGGATTATAAAGTATTATGACATTGTGATTTGCTATTACGTAGTTTACTAATTAAAAATATCCAATAAGTGCAATGTGCGTTTCAGATTTTTATTTTTCTGTCATTGTTCTCGAACAAAACGCAAACCAGAAAATTCAAGATTTGTTTTATTATTTAAGTATTTAGTTTCAAAGTAAACAGGAACCAATGCACATGCACGGTTTACGTAGAAAAATAATTTTCTTTTACGAACCAATAAATTACGACACAGATCGATCATTAAAAGTAATTGAAACAAATAATTATATAATATTTTTGAATTGTAATAATTTTTATCATTTCTGATAGGAAATTATTAAATTACGACGTAATTTATAAATAAATCAAACAATTCTATTCAAATTTTTTTTACGTTTTTGTGTACTTCGGTCTATTTTATTCTTTAAAATTAGCATTTATTTTAATGTAATGCAAATTAAATTTGTTCAACTTGCTTAGAGTGTACAAAAAGCTCTAAACTTAACACAATACGAGTACTCGCACATGTTGGTTGTTATTGAAAGGAAAATTTGCTATACAAAAAAACATATTTGTGTTTATCACCGAATAATTTGGCTTATCTTGCCTGTTTTCATCACTGTTGATATTTAGACCTTATGACGTTTCTCAACATGTCTCATAAGATAAAAATTAATAAAAGTGAATACGTAGATACACCCAAAAATGTACTCATTGCGTATGTACTTTGACAAGGTGACGTTTGATGATTTTGTTTTGTTTTCAACCGCAACGCAACCACATTAAAATTTATTATTTCTAAATGGAGGTTTGCCATTATAATCATAATAAATATTCATACAAAAACATATTAACCAATGCAACAGAAAACCGCATTATCACATTAGATTGTGGTTAGAATAGTTACCCATCCCACTTGGTTGTGAAAAGGTCAAATATTGGAAGAGTACGTAAACAAACCATGCTATTAATAATTTTTAGAATTTTTTTCCAAAAATACTTTAAAATAAAACGAAATAATATTAACGTGATTTTATTATATATGTTAGTGACTATCTACAGTCATTTTTTTGAAGCGATTTATTTCAAAATGGCGGCTGTACAGCGTTTTTGCGATGTCGTGTTTTTTTGTCAGGGTTTAATCATAATAAACCCTATAATAATTTAATATTTGACATTACCATAAAATGTATGTTAATGTTAAACATTAAAAATGACAAGGAGGTCAATAAATTTCAATCGGAATTAATAACTCATCATCGTCATCAAAAAAATGTATGTGTGCTTTAAAACGACGGAATAATTATTCTTGCTTAAGTAATTCGCAGCGTAATTCATTTGCGTTGCGTGACATACAGCCTGACACAGCAATAATACATCGAATGTTTGCGTTTCGAATTGCGTTTTATAGGATACGACAGGATTCGAATATCCTTTTCCTAGTCGGCGCGCGCATTGCGTACGTGACCAGCCGCACGTCGGCGGCTTCCAAGCGACTACCATCATGACGTTTACAACCACGTGTTATCGATCTTCCTCTCTCTTACTATATATCAGAATCAGTGGGTAAAAGATCTGCAGATCATTACGACATTAATCAATCCACTCAAAACATAGTCGTTGACTTTGACTGCTTATTGGAATTAAAGTTACTGATAAGGATTTAGATAATTTTAGTACTGAAACTTTTTTTTAAATGTTAATTGTTTTTTTTTGTTATTACAGACGTTGCTGTTACTCTTGATGATGAGATCAAGCTTTTAACGAAAAACGGCACTCTGGTAGCGTCGATTACGGATAAATTTAATGACATCAAAGCCGTCACATATCTTTACCAACAAAATCTATTTGTTGTGGGAAATCGTCAGAATGACGACGATACAATTTACGTTTTGGATCCGGTGACTTTGGACTCCACACCAATTGTTGCTGATCTTAAGGATGACATTCAAGGAATTGCGGTGGACGCCATTACTGAAATTGTCTATTGGACGGATGCGACAAACAAGAGCATCAATTTCAAACATTTGAATCCGTTACAAGCGAAAACGCCGTTGGAGTTGAATCAATATGAAACTTTGTTTGACTTCCAAGACCAAAAACCACAAGATTTAGCTATTGATAGTTGTAAAAGGTATAAATACTTTTAATTAAATTTAAAAAAAAGGTACTAATATTTATTAATGATTTCAGAATGATTTATTGGACTAACGCTAACATGCACACTCCTACCATAGAAAGATCAACAATAATGGGAAAAGATCGCAAAGTTTTGATTAATGATGTGATGACCCCAACAGCTATTGTTATCGACCAACTAGAACAACGTCTTTACTGGACGGATATGATGCAAGGTATCTATTTCCGTATCGAAAGTATGGATTTAGATGGACTGCACCGTCAATTATTGTTTGAGGGCACACATCAAAAGCCGTTTGGCCTTACCGTTGACAAAGATTATGTTTATTGGACGGATATTAATGATAACGCGTTGTGGAGGATGCGGAAACACAGCGCAAATCCGCCAGAGCATATCTATACGTTTTTGAGTCAACCGAATGGTATCATGTCACGGTTTGTGGGATTCCCCGAAGAACCTAACTGCGAGAAACTTGCTGTACTTATTAAACAGCGCCACCAAGCGAAAGAAAACGAAAAACTTGACAATGGTTATGTAGCTAATGAGAACAAAACATGCCCTGTGTGTGTTCACGGCAAGCAGGAGAGTAATTGTACCTGCGATTGCTTGCCGGGTTACACTGGGAAACAATGTGAAATGGACGTTTGTTACAATTACTGCCAGAATGGAAATTGTAGTCTGGACCAAGAGGGTAATGCCCAATGCACCTGTGACTCTGGTTATACTGGTAATAGATGTGAGAAGAAACTGTGTGATAACTTTTGTTTGAATAATGGAGTTTGTCATGTCACACCAGCTAGTCGTAGAGAAAATGGTTTAGTTTGTACTTGTCCAAAGGGTTTTAGTGGAGAACGATGTGAAACTGTGGTTCCTGTTAGTAATTATGATGTGTGTAAAGCCCTTTGTGCAAATAGCAATGAAAGTGTGGTTGTGCACAACGAAAGACAATTTCTCTGCAGGTAATTTTATTGTTTTGTGCTTTCTTTACAAAAAAATAAATTATAATTTTCGTTGTAGATGTTCAGACTTGACTTATATGGGTTTAGAAGCATCAAATATGACACAAACAGCTGACTTGGCTTCAGTTATTGGTGATTTTGACAACTTTGTGACAAGTCATCCTGCTGCAATTGTTTTTATGTGTACTAACATTATAACAATGGTAGTTGTGGTTACTTTAATTGTCTACATATGCAGAATGAAGCGCATTCGGCCTAGGATTAAAAAACGTGTGGTTGTCAACAAAAATATTACTCCACTCACATACAGACCACAGGAAGGACAATGTGAAATCACAATTGAGGATTGTTGTAACATGAATATTTGTGAAACTGTAAGTATTTTCATTTTTCTCTTAATACTTAACTTTAAACAGTTCTGTGGAAAAACAACTGAATAAATTTGTTTTGTTTCAGCCATGCTTTGAACCAAGAAACTTCCAACAACCCAAGAAGGACGAAAAGAAAGTACTACTAGCAAATATGGAAAGTAACGAAGAATACTATTAACCGGTATACTGGAGGATCGCTTAAGGTAGCAGAGAGTTTAGCAAACTCAATAAACTAAGAAATGGGCAGACTAAAAGATTACCTAGGGTAGGCTGTGACGTCCAAAAAAAAGTATTACCATTGTTAAGTTTTGATATTTATATATTTATACCAAGAAAAAAAGACTACCTTACGATGTGTTCAAGGTACATACGTACTATACGTGTTGACGCTGAGAACACACGCTATATTTCTAAAAAAATGTGAAAAGGAAGGTGGATAATGCGCAGAGTTTTAGTGTCTTATGTAATTAACTAATAATAGGCTGAGTAATGTTGAAACAATTGCCAAAAACAAATCAGCAAAAAGTCTCCGAATCTCAAGCTTTTACTGAAAGACATGATGGGCCGTAAGAACTTAAAACCAAATTGATTACTTAACGATTACTTAAATCTTTTTTTCGCTTGCATAAGTGGCTCAATCTATAGGTGGAATTGATTATTACGAGTATGAATTGTTCGTGATACATGACCATGTATCGAGTACTTACTGATTCTTAATTCTTAATTTTTTTATGACCTTCGACAATTGACAATAGTTTTTTTTCTTTTGCTTTGATTGTATAACTTAAGGACGCAGTACGATTTTATATTTTATCATATTGATGCTATCATTTTCGTGCTCGACGATTGATAATCAATTCTGTACATTGTGAACATTCATCATTCGCTGAACGGCACTCTTTTTCGAACGCAATAACTTAATATGGTGGGACAATTACAAACTAAATTTGCAAAACTTGGTTGCGAAATATCTAAAAATATCCGTGAAGCAAAGATGTGATATTATCGTGCACATAATCAGTAATAGTTATGTGCTTTAACCGATTGTTTTATACATAAATAATGTGTAAATAATGAAAAATATATATAAAACAAATTGTTTATTTATTACCTTTTTATCTCCTTGAAAATAAATCGAGTCCTGTAGTTTAAGGGAAGTTTTGTTAGGAAACTATAGTTGCAGGTTTTGTTCAATTTTAAGTACAGCGCCATCTGTTATGGTGGCGGTTGAGAATGTTTGCGCCGAGTGGCGGCGCCCAAAACGGGGTGCGACGTTGTGCCACCTCACGCGCGCCGCTACGCTTGCACCCCGGCGGCGGTCGGCGCTATCGATTGCGGGCGGCGCGCAGTGCCGTTCGAGCCACAGCCCGCTCGTACCTGAGCCGCGCCGAGTGCCCTGTGTGCCGTCGTCTCGTGTGCGTGTGCGTTGTTCCCCCCGCAGGACGAGCAGCAGCAGCAGACCGAGTTGGGGCGTCACCACCACAGCGAGCGGCCAGCCCGAACCGAGCCATCCCTGAGTGACATTTACGCACGGCGGCACGGTGGACGGACGAGTCGGTGGTGCACTAGTGCGTGCGGGTGCGAAATGTGAGACGAGCGATTCGATCATCGGCGAAGCGCAGGATTTGCGGGCAATGCAGCGGCCACACCGGCGAGTCCACCAACAATCCACGGCGAGGTAACTAAATAACCATTTGTCATACACACATTACGCAAAAAACAACCCAGTTGCTTAATAACCAATAAAACAATAGACCACAAAAACAACCCCTAGATACTGTAAAAAAGTGTATATATATAATTCACATTGTAAAATGGTCAAAATTAGATGATCGAAGATACACAAATCTAATTTTTGTGGGACACACAATTCTTATCACTTATTGGTTGTTAAATTAATTCATTCCCTGACGCGTTTGGCTTTTCTCCTCGTGAAACATTTCGCGTGGTTTGTGCACCTCGAGCATGTCGTCGATCGGCACTTTGAATACCTTAGAACGAGGGGTAGTATTAATCGGCATTCACACTACCGGTGTCAAGGCGCACTTACATGTCGCAGCTTCAAGTTGTTCGTGGCGTTCGCACCGTGCATTTCGGCCAATAAGTGTTCGTCAGTGGGGCCTGTCGATCCGGCGGGCGAATGTGCATCGTCGTATTGATTGAAGCGATTGTTGAACAATTCGTGCACCGATTCCACGTTTGACGACGACGTGGCGTAATTCGGGTCTATAATTTGCAACTCCAGAGCTCGCAGGCTTCTATTAGCATCCGTTTCTAAACTCGAGCGAAAAATGTACATTTTTGACAAATCTACTTTTTAAAATTTACATACCTTGGGCGTGTGTACTACTCGTATGTGTAGAGTGACTGCGGTTCGTCTTCGAGCTGGTCATCTCGTCGGACGTGCTAAGGTTCTGAAAATCAAGCAACTGCTCGTTGACGACTTCCTGCAACTGGGTCATCTCTTTGCGGATTTCTTTGACTTGCATGTCTCGCGCGTGCAGCACCGCCTCATACTTCTCCGTCTCAATCTGAGCGAGCTGTACCTGCTGTCGCAGCCGCTCGTTCTCGGACGTAGCGGCAGCTTTACTCCGCTCCAAGTCCTGAATAAACAATTTCAATTCGGCCGCCGAAGGGGTGTCCGAACCGGCTAGCTGGACTTTCTGTTTTTCTACCTCGACTTTCAAATCGTGGTTTTGACTCTTTAACAATTCGATCTGAACAGTTGAGCTTTGTATCTGCAAGAATTTCAATTATTCAGGTTAAAATCTTTTAGATTTGACGCAAAATGTTTAACTAGGTTTTTACCTTTGACTGATACTCTTCAAGCTGATGTCTCAGAACATTTGAAGCTTCTTTTTCAATTTGTAGTTGCATTTCAATGTTCTCCTTTTCTGCTTTAAGTTTTGAGCAGAGCACCTCCATTTGTTGGCAAGCTTTTTCAATCTTTTCTGAGCTTTCCTCCAAGTGCTGTTGTAATCTCACTGGTTCCAAATACCACATGTTTGGTGTTTGGCAAGCTTCAGTTTTTGTTTTCTAGAACAACACCCAAATCATTCAAGTTTAAAATAATTACTATCATTACTAACAACTCACAATTTTTTCAGTCTTGTGTTGTGCTTTATGGGGTTTAATATTCTCATGTTTTCTAATTGCTGTGTCAGCAACAACCTGAATATCATGTGGGATTCGTTTCAAAGCACATTGCATCTCACTGATAACATCAAATACAGTAGAATCCACTAAAAACGCATAATTATTCTCTAATTCACAAAAAATATATATACAAGGCTTACAAGGGATACAATCCTGTAACTGCGACTGCAATTCTTTTCCAAGGAAATGAATAGTTCGTAATGGATCAAATTTACTAAAACCTGATATATTTTCATTGCTTGATTGCTGTCTTAAAATGCGACTCCACGTTTCTCCACGTTCTCGATCTGTTGACAAATGTGCGCAATGAGTTTGATCCGGTCTAGATGTAGATCTTATTGGAAATTCACAAGAATTAATATCTGCATGAGCTTCTTTTCGGACGGAATCTCCTTTGGAGCCGTGGTCCCGAAATGTAGCGCGGATGCCCTTGTTGGATGGATCTCGCATTAGTTTGACTCGCTGGGCCTGCCTCCGGGAATTGTAGTCCTGATAAAGTGATTCGGGGCTGCCCATCGTATTCGCGAACTTTTGTGACATCTTCGACTTGGAATTTTTGGACTATCCGACAGCTTTGTGGTCGCTAGCGTTTGCACGCGCTGCACTCAGCGGGGAAAAAATTTCGTTGAACAAAACATCCGAACAAAAAATACTGACAAATGAGAACTAAGGGTTTGATTGATTGAAATAAAAACACAAAAATTTATTTGTCAAAACTGTTTAGTTAGGTTATGTGAACGGCAGTTATTTTGATTTGTAAGAATTTGTAATGATTCGTAACAAAGGTAATTGTAGTATAGGCAACTTAACATACACCAAAACTTTATTTCACATTTGTGTTGTACAGGGTGTTTTTTGGAACAAAAAATCTAAAGTTGTGTTTATTGTTTTAAAGCCGTAAAACTAACAGAATAGTTTTTCAAAGTTTTGTTGGCAAATGTATGCACTGCGGTGTGTTTGTGCAGTATGTAGGTTAACCGGGTTACGTAGGGTTACAATCTGGACCATAAAGTGGCGACCGTGCCGCCTCGCTTTGAGGCGTGACGTCACAGCGTGAGATAGTTGCCTCTGCGGTTGCCAGGGTGACTATGACGTCAGCAATAACATCACGAGTTTAGGGCGTCAGCGCAAAGCTCCTCACTGTGTTTAGCTGTTTTGTTTTCATTTCCACTTTTTTCAATCCTTAGTTTTTCTTTGTTCACATCCACATCCAATATGCCCAAACAAGGACAACAATGTTTTCTGCAGCCAAAGATTCATTGTTAAGTTTATCGAAAAGAAATTAGGTTGATATGTAGTCTTTAAATAGCGAAAAATGGCTCGAAAAAACAAATAAACCTCTCTCGTATTTTGTTCGGATGGCGCAAACTGTCGACGTGTATTCGATAATTAAAGGGCGTTATTTTCTTAATCCGCCAGCGCCAAGCATTGAACGGCGTCGGCATTTCAAGCAAAAGCACAAAAGAAAGTAGCTGCTGCCGCCGCCGACGACGACAGCACCGCTATTTCTTCATCATCGTCGCTTCGCTAGTCTTTAAGTTCCTTGCGGCGTTTTTCTATCGTCTAGCTGGCGTTTTCTTTGTTTAAACTTGGAAGAAAGACCTCGGGATGCACAAAGAGTGTGCTTTGCGAGGAGACAAATAAAAACCCCCGGCGGAGAATGTCACGATGATGACCGGAGCACAACGGCGCGCACAGAAGCGAAACTGCAAAAGAACCACCAGGTTTGAAAATGGCGGAAAACCTGCCACTTGCCACCTGCTTTTGTTTTGTCTGGGCGTAAACAAACGCGTTGCTAATTTTATCACAATACCCGGCCGTTGCTAGGTTACCACGTGTTTTGTTTCTAGCACAACTCGCAAAAATTTCATAAAGTTCATAGCCAACTTGTCCAGAGTCCTAAACGCAAAAATATTTAATTTTAAATATTGTAGTTGTTTAATAGGTTGTGTGTGTTTGTGTTTTGTGGGTTACACCCGGGTTTGTTCGTTATTACAACGTAATTTTATTACAATTCATGATAATAACACTGCGCACTTTTATAGCGCTTGCGTCGTTTGGTTAGGGTGAGTTTTCCACACATTTCCACCACTGCATAAAGTAAATTATGTGATAATAGGAATTGTTGGCGAGGATAAACCAAAATTTCCATCTTTATAGTTATAACTTTTTCCGCTACGCGTTTTGCATCATGGCGATGATGAGAAATCGTGTACACACTGTACGCAAACGATTTGCTATTGTTAGAGTTGCCTACCACCCCCAGGATCATGTGTGTGCACCTATGCAAACTATCAACGTCTTGAATCCTCTTGGAACGCTCGGAACAGATGTGGGTGGTCGCAACTAACCCATTGTATGCATGGCGCTGCGCTGGGCAAACATACTCGCGCCGCCGCCGACGTAACATCATCCCTCGAGCGTGTCGCACGTTGTACACACACTCCAGATTCGCATCCAGACGGCGTGTGTGCCGAAGCGCAAGTTTATTTATGACGCGATGAATATGCATCCGCGCGCGAATATTATTCATGGACGCGAATCTTATAATAACTCACTTAGGAGCCGCCTCGCCGCAGCGGGGCGGAACACAATGAAGTGACTCGACAAGCAGAATGTATTACGGCCACTCCAACATCAATATGACTTTAATCAGCATTAATGTGGCGTTATTCTGCTTTCAGATCTGGATAGTGGCGACGACACACGGTGTGACGGGGGAGGTACTCAAGTGGTAAGTTGAACAACCAAATATTTACATACAAACTAAAAAATGAGGTTAAAATAATACAAAGTTAAAAAGTTTGGTTATGTATATCAAACTAATGATCATTTGAGGTTAAGTGGTTAAAACATAGTTTAGTTATCTAAAAATTACCAAACGTAATAAAATCACATAAAGCCGAGTTTGGTAAAGTTTAGTTAACTCCTGCGCCACAACTTTCCAAACGAAAACATGTTTTGATGGAATAACAAGTTATGAGAGTTTAATAACTATGCGTATGAGTAAACCAAAAACAAAGTTGTGTTTTTGTGCGACGTGTGGCATGTAGCGATAGTTGCCGCTACCACCGCAGGTGTACGGCGTGTTGCGGGCAATATTTTATAAGAAAGCTTTAAGTGTAGGTTAAGTCCGCTGACCGATGTTAGCCAGGCGAGCTTAGCGCCCGGAATCGCTTGAAGGAAACTCAAAAATGCACCCTTCGTCATTAATATGTGCACATCGTACGCGACTATACGCGTCTAGCCTACTGGTAATGTGTGTTTGAGTTCGAGTTGGCAGTTGTGAGTTGAGAGCCCGTGGTTTGGTTCGGTTTCGGGTCGTGCCACCGCACGCCGCCACACCGCTCCCCACACGTAGGTACGTGACGCACGCAATATTCCATTTATAGGATATTTCTTTTGCACCACCGCCTCACATATCGCTGTGTGCTAAACTCTGCCAACCTAACCTATTTTGCTCGCACAACATGGAGTACTTACTGCTCATATTTTATTACATGTTTTAGAATTTTTGGTTAGTTAGTTATTGGTTTGTTTTTTGAGGCACTATTAGGGAGGTAGGTTATTAGAAGTGCGTAGTTGAGGTTAGGTTTGTCTGTTAGCTCGAAAACGTGCAAAACAAATGATGAAACGATGTTGTTGTCGTTCGTTTGTTTGAACCGCGTGTTTGTGAGAGTTATTTGACTATTTTACGCACCCATCGGCATCTGTAGACCCCTGATGTGTAATGTGCGTTTTGCCAATGGGTGAACGAACATGTTCGCAACGCGTGTTGGCGATGTGCGAGTTTTAGATAATAGGAAAACGGGAAAACGAGCGCGACCAGCAAACAAGGCAAAACTTTTCATCGGGAATTGGGACAGGTGTTATCTGTTTGTTTTCAACCCCGCGTCGATGAACACACATGGATTTTCCGAAATTTACGTACCGGTTGGTAAATTTCACTAAATTCCGTGAAAATTACGACGAAAATGTTTGAACGCGTTGTTTAAAATTAATGTTTTCGTATTTGTAATAGGATATGCGTTTAAAGACTTGTTAATTTTCTCAATGTCAGTGTCGGCGACGCCTGAAAGAAAAAGCGGCGTTTTCCTCCGCCTCCGCTTCAGCCGCCGTCGTCGACGACGGTGGCGCTTAGATTTGCTCTTCGGTTTCGTTTTCGAAGCGAGCCGCGAGTCGTTTCGCGTCGCACACATACGCTTCGCCGCGCTTGCCGTCGCCGCCGAGAGTGGCGGTTTCGAGCGCGGGCGGCGCTGTGTGTGTCAGCGTGTTAGTGGTGCCGCTGGCACAGACTATTGATCTGCCGGGGCGGGCGCCCTGGCGAGAGAGAGCCCGGCGCGGCGGCCGACCCCACCCCGTTGCCGCCGCCACCGCCGCCGCTCGGCGTGTTTCAGGCCCTCGTTAACATCCACAGCGTCTGCACGTGCATTTTCACCTGTCGACCTAATATTTACGAACGCTATGCGTAAGCCGGTGAGAATGTAACCGCTTAATGGCAAGGCACCCCAGTTTTGTACATTTGCAAGAATTCACCCAGAATCACGACTACTACCCAGTAACAGTACCGAGGCCAAGATAATGCTTCTTTTGAACAACGATTTTTCTTTGCTGCGCTTGAATTTCACGTTTGAAATCCTACGCTTTCAAACGAATAATTTGATAATTGAGTCATCGAAGGGCACATAACTTAGGTTATATTGGATCGGAAATATCTCGTACCTCTAACCGACCTACAGATACTTTCAGATGACAGTTGATGGACAATGTGTTAAAATGTTGAGACCCTTGTTGTTTACGAGAATTGTAAAAAGGTGCTGCTATGAAAATGCATCAAAGGATCAACCCTAAATTTCCGAATGACTTCCTCCTCAGCGCTATATTGCCAATTTGCGTTGAGTCGTTGGAAGTGAAAGAGGAAAAATGTCCTGCTTTACAAACGCTTCAACAATGCACGAAATTTATCGACGTGTATCAACAATAATAATATTTGTCAAGCATTTTAGCAGGACTAAAAGCAATAACAGCAATGGAAGCGAACGATTTATGATTATTTATTACCGTTCTAGCCTATCTATTGTTGGTCCGATGTGTTTAAGGGCGAAACAACGACGCAAAGCCGCGTATCGATTAAATACCAACGCTTTATTGTAATTTATGTACTCGCAGCTAGATTACGCACAAAGTTCGGCCCACGATCGAGGCGAGACAAAGAGATTTTCTCCCGGTCCACTTTCTGCGCTAAATACTGTCGAGTTGTAGACGGGGGTGTGGGTGGATAGCAGGCGAGCGGAAAGACTTAGGAATTCGGACGAGGGCTTGTTTTAACCGGGCCGCTATTAGCGCCGTAATGCCTAATACAGATGTTCATCCTCTGGTCGAAAACCCCATTTGCGATTAGGTGGTAGTGGAGCAACCGCGTGGCTAATAGTGCAGCATTCACCGGAACAAGTTTTACACCAAGGACTTTGTTGAATTTCGTTGTTGTACTCAATTCAATTTGAACATGTTGGGGATATTTTCGAGTTTGGACTATTTCCATAAATGTTAACAGGATTTAATCAAAAGCAACATAACCTAAAACCATAAAAAAGTTAAAGTTTAGACAAAATTAGATTATATTTTATTCTTACCAGTTTAAGTTTTGTGGTTGTTTTTGTTTTCGTCGTTTCGTGCTTATCAGAATTCTTGACTTGACACGGCTTGCTTGATAGTGTTGTGTTTTCGGCTATTGTTTTTTCTTCCTGCGGGCGTAGTCTTGGGTGGATACCAATAACAAGGATAGTCCGGATAGGAAATAAGAAAACTTATTTTCTATTGTTCTTAAAGCGTCATTTTGCTTCTGCCCTCTTGCACAGTCACATTTCCCATGCGCCAACTGGAGTGGTGCTTCCTGTGTGTTCTTCCACAAACCCACAACGCTTTCAACCACTTTGCCATTTCCATGAACGGCAAAGAAAAGCAAAAGGAGGCGGTTACAACGCGGCGCATTGCGCTCATTGTTGATGATTGTTGTTGATGGTTTTGTTTGTGTTTGCGCCGCCGTTCGTGCACGCGTTTTCTTTGCATGTTAAGCAAGCAATTGCGCTTGGCAACCTTCTTGA
Source organism: Atheta pasadenae (assembly GCA_030264155.1). Classification (NCBI taxonomy): domain Eukaryota; kingdom Metazoa; phylum Arthropoda; class Insecta; order Coleoptera; family Staphylinidae; genus Atheta; species Atheta pasadenae. The sequence goes on along the minus strand of JARJDS010033829.1, from coordinate 77,055 downwards.
GTAACATTTACGAATACAACAACTGTTACACATTTTGACGTTCACTCATTTCTATGACGTACCACACAATATGTCTAATATGTCTGCCACGGTTGTAATTCTTCGGCGTTTCGAACTCTTCCGAACAATCACAAGCTTATTTATAGGTTATGTTCGTACTTGTTTTGTTTTCTGGATTGTGTGTTGCATATATTAGAGTTTGTATGTCGGACTGGTATGGACTCGTCACGAAATATATTTATCTTTAATTTAGTTTGCGGACGAGTTTAACAAACTCGGCGGCGTCGTGTGCGTGCCAACCAACGAATTCGCGTTCTTCGTAAATAAACGCTACGGGGAAGTTTATTCTATAGTTTAGAGGGCGTTGTTGCCCACTTTTGTGTGTTTCACGAGGGGAAGTGTGTGTGTATGTGGTGCGCTTTTGTTTTGTGTGACATATAAAAATCACAAATGCAAACTGAATGGAAGCAACAAAAAAATAACGTGCGGTTCGGGTTTCCGCAAATGGAAAAACAGAAAATTGAGGTTATGTATCGTGTTTTCAATTCAACGAAACACTGCACACGTAAAGTGAAAAGTTGAAATAAGTTTATTGCTGTACGGCTGGTTTTTTCAGGTTTCTTATCGCTTTATAGCTGATATTAAGGCGTGTTATAGTGCATAATCGCATTATTTCAATTGTGGAGTAATTGCTATACCGGGTGTTGTTTATAAGCCAATTAATTGCGCCCAGCGCATAAAACAAACAAACAGGTCGTTACAACTTTGCGCTGCTGTTAGTTGTTTGTGCGGCGGTGGGGAAAAACAGGATTTGAAAGTATTACTCACTCCTTTAAAGCTCTTTTCCCTTGGACGAGTAAGATTTTGTAAGATTCATTGGCGGCGTCGGCTGCGAGCGCAATTGATAAAGTGTCGGAAGCTTCTTTGTTGCCACGTTGTTAGCCGCCCTGCACCCCCACTCCGTCAGCACGGAGCTTTGCTGTGCTTTGAAAAATACAACTAACTATCTGAGGGTAGTATCCGGGCAAACGCCTCGAGTTATATAGAGGATTTGCATAATCGGTATTTACATAAATAAATTTACTGTGTCGCTGCTCCCAGCGACGGCAATGTACTTGCTGGGGGCTGCGAAAGGCTAAGCAACAGCTACTAAGATTGAAAATTGAATATTCAACAAATTTAAATTCCGTAAAACACCGACAAATTTTCTTTTGCACACGGCGCGCCGGCTGCTGGCTGAAAAATAGTTTAATTAATTGCAGCGAAAACTTTATTAATGAACGTCATAGGAAACTTTCGGTCCAGTGTGCCGTGGAAAACTTAAAAATGGAAAAACGCGCAGTTGAAAAAGTATTTATTAAGTATTTTATTAATTAAGACTTTTAAGTGATTCATTTAGAGAGTTTTGCGCGCACAAGTTTTCTCTGTTTCTGTTCAAGAGGTGGACGTGGAAGACCCGAATTCTCGACAGACTTTTTAAATAAAGTTAAGAAGTGCTTGCAAGCAAAGGTCTCTTTCTCGGCTTTGAAAAGCGATAAGGCAAGCAAAACTCCTAGTGAAGAATCGCAGGAGGAAAAACCTAACATAACTCTCCTCATTCCGGCTACTCTTCTTTGGTGGAGCATGGGATGTTTGCTCGCGCGTCGCCGAAGTTTGCTGCGATGGCGGCGGTCGTGATTTAAAGTATTACGGCGACGACAAGCCGTTTCTTTCCGTTGGTTGTGCCGCCGCCGCTGCGTGTCTTTTTGGATTCCGACTGTGTTCGTGCAGCGACAAAGTTTACGATATTAAGGGAGGTGGGCGGAACGTTGCGTTTCCATTAGAATTATGAGCGTGAGTACCAAGAAGTGGTCCAAGTTGGGTACTGAGTATTGAGTACCTACAGGAGGGCTACAAGTACGCGACGAGCAAGCGAACGCTGTTCTGGATGGGGATAAAGCCGCGAGACGTTGTGTGCAGGAGCAAGCAGCTTGTGGAGGAGCAGGAAAGGAGCTCGAGTGGCTCTTTAGGTCGATAAAAATCGAAGCGCATACTCGATTAGAGGGCTCTGAGGTGGCCTCGTTGAAAACTCGTCGAGCTAGTTTTATCATAACATTTTGATTTGCATTTTTTCCTGTCGACGCGGGAGAACGATGAGGAAAACAAAAAAGATAATGCATGTCTTCATTATGAACACTTGAGGTTTGGAACTGCTGAGGTAGTGATGTTCGTAAATATTATGTTATGTCACACGTTTTTGTGTTGTGTCAGTTTTTTTGTTTTCAAACAAAATTAATATTTTTCTAACCTCAAAATTTTCTGTTTTTTTTTGGGTTGAGTTTATCTTAATCTTTCCGAGTTAGGCAACTTAAGAATCTCAAATCCCTAAATCTAAATTCTAAAATGTGTGTCACTTTTACGACACAATTATCTAGTTGGCTGTCATTCTATAAATTCCACAATGATAATAATTAATGTACCAACAACGACTCACATTATCTTCTAGCTTAGATTAAGATTGCAGGAACTTAACAAACATATTTTACCTGTTTTGTAGATAACAATCCCATTTGAACGCCTCAGTTTTTATTTAATTTAAAAATTGTGTGTTTGGAATGCAAAGTAATGCAAAGGAATCCGGTGCTAGTCAGTAGGTCAGTATTTACAAGATCACCTGACCATTACCACACCTGACTTCTGCTGACTAGCAGCAGCAATAACATTGAAAACGAACAGTAGCAGAAAAGTTATTACTCCTTCCACTTGGTATGTAGCAACACTACTAATGGCAGGTTATACCCAGTTATATTGTGCCATCAATGGTTGGTTGGTTGTTGTTTGTAGTTGTCATAGTTGTTATCGACGCTTCAATATGCAGTTAAAGTATTCGTAAGTTGCGCAGCTCAGTACAAATTGTCGACACGGCGGAATCGGTAGACGATCGGCAAACAAAAGCGAAAATACACATCGTGAATTGTAGAGAACTTATTGCCACAAACAAATATCGGAAACGTTGAATGTAAAGTGAAACTTAAGAGAAATCTTAGATTGTAGTGTCAATACTGTCAATATCAACTGATTTGTTGACATCAACAATCAGAAATTAAGTTGAAAAAGTATTGAAGTATAAATTATTTATATACATTGTGATATGCGCTGTGTTATCATTGTTTATGTGACTTAGCAATTTTTTGCAAAATTAAGATAATTACAAGGTAAGTTCAACCGATAACCTAGAATTAAAATTTTGACGCGAATTTAAACAGTGATTTATCGCAATTTTTTGTATAGCAAAGTCTATAAATAAATTTATGAAGATTAATAGTTCGTTACATTATTCTGGACAACTTTTGTTAAAGTTATTTTTTGATAATTGTATTGGGAATATTAGTTTTTTTTGCATTTTTATGAGAAAATTTAAAATTTGCGCTCACAAAATATATAAACAATTACCAACTTTAAAGTCTTATAACTCTGTGTCTTATAATTAATAAACTTTGAATTTTTTATGAGTAATAAAGAATTAACTCCTTAACAAAACAGTGCAAGATTCAAGTAAATTGAATAATTATTTTCTGAGAAATAATCATTTTTATGTCCACATGTCAAATCCAGTTGGCGATGTGTTGTGTTTATGTCTAACAGTCTTAACAAAATAAACTAATTGTTAACTTTTGTTTACAAAATCCTTAACTTTACTATATATAACAAATGAGTAACAACTTTAGTAAGATTCTTAAAATATTATTTGGATGTTGTGAGCTATGGAATGTAATAAAATCATAAACTTTAACGACCTTGACGTTTTGACGCAATTCCACAATGAATTAATAGACTAAAACAATACAACACTATAAACAATTTAATTGTTTTTTTTTAAATTTACATACAAAATATATTTTAATGTTTTGTGTTGTTTCACTTTCAATTACATTGGTACTTTTCAGTTATTCACTGGCGCGTCTGGCAACATTCCATCCAAACTGCATTGTTATGCTTCAGTACTAATTACTATAATTTGTAGAATAATTATGAATAATACCATGAGTAATAACTCTTGTCACGTTACCTAGTTTATATTCTGCGGCATCATATAAAACAAAACATACGATGCAAAATGCAGATGAGGATGTGTGTTTTTGTTCGCGACAGTTTCCGAGTTGTTTATCTTTCGTTTTTAGTCCAACAACAAACAAGATAAATCATTTCTACATGTGTTCTGCGTTAGAATGAGAATAGAAAGCGAATGCCATTACCATTGCCAATAATAAATATTTCGCAAAACTCGGCAAAGCGTTTTATTTCTTGTTATAAATATCAGGCCGCGATATTTAAATAACAAAAAAAAAACGGTGTGTAAGAGTTGTGAAGTGTCTAAACTTGAAAGCGGTAGAACAAGAATAAAAACTTGTACACCCAAACCGCGAATGCTCACCCAAAGAGATGCTTCTGTTTTCCCAACCGCAATAACATTTTATATCGCATTGTAATGTAACGCTGAGCATAAAAAACCTGGCGGTAACAGACGTTTCAGCCGCATCGCTCGGCGTCGGCTGTGTTTGGCGGCTTTGAGAAGTGGCGAGGAAGATGCATAAAATTTAAATATTTCCCGGTGTTTTCTCTCCCCGCGCGCGCCAAAGGGTAGCGCGAGGGATGTTTGCAAGCGGACGTCCGTGCGCGACGTCGCGCGAAAGTCAAGTGTTGGTCGTCGGTGTATAGGTCGCTCCGGTGGCGAAAAGATAAGTCGTTCCTTTGTGGCGCGGCAGCAAACGTGCCGACTGCCACCGCCAGCCAGCCACCGTCGTTGTAGGTGTCGGCGATGAAGCGTTAAAACATTCTTTTCTCAGACGCGTTTTCTTCCTTTTTCGTTCGGTGCTCGTTACGTACACATGGTTCGCTTTTCTCGCGCCGTCTCTTCACCACTTCACGTTCCGCTGGCTTCCGCAAATTTATTTTGCAGCCTTCGAAAATTTTACGATTTCATTTCGCCAGCACAACCCGACCGCTGTGGGGGTTGGTTGGCGTCAATTTAAATTGAATTATTTCCTGTCGGGGAGTCAAAGATACCGTGCCTTGTTATCTCACTGCCATTTCCGGTTTGGACTCTCGAAGATAACAAAATTCGATAATTACTCGTTGGTTGAAACTTTTCAACGTTACTTGAAGTTTTGGTGTTTTTGGTTTCTGATTTAATCTGAACATTGACGTTGAGCTAAAACAAATTGATGTAAATTTAGTATAATTGCTTGAATATAGGATGTATTGTATCACTTTGTCCTTTAATAATTACCTGTCGACTGCAAACCGGGCGCCAATGATTACAATAATTAGTTACAATCGACTAGGCATTGCCATAGCCAACTACTAAAATGTAATTTCCAACCAAAACCACTTCAACCAAAGCCTACTAGGTTTATACAGGGTTTAAAAAAAACAAAATATAAAATGTTTTCTTCTTTTAATGTATGCAACTCGTTATACATCTAATATACATGATTTTGTTTAGAGCTTGTTTGTGTATGACAAGTTGCATATAGTGAACTACTATAAACTGAATTTATTTCATTATTTTTGAAACACTGTTGATTTAAAGATTCAAACCCCGTGTATTGTTCATCAATGTGTAGGTGTGGGTTGAGTGTTCACAAGAGCACCCTTTAACTGATTACCTTTTAACGCGCGAGCAGTTGAGTGCGACCAAACGAGCAGTTAGTAGTGCAAAAATTACTTTCCGAACTGAGCTTCGAAATCGTTAACCACTATCCAAGCCATCCAAACCGTCCAAGCTAAAGCTTGGCTAGTCAATATCATACTCCGACCAAGGGACTAACTCGGACTAACTAACTCACAGACAAAACACGTTGCATCCGACCACACCGCCGACAATAGAATTAATTACGACAGCAAACACATACACGAGACAGAACATACAACACAACAGTTTGACATGCAGCGTGCGCATTTGTGCGCCATCATGTTAGGGGTGGTGGGCCGGATTTGTATCCGAATCGGTGATAATCGCGGTGGTGCAATTGTACTCGTAATTGCAAAGCTCGAACTATCAAAGCGACAGTCAACAGCTAGTGCAGGACACGCTGGCGGAGCGAACACAACATAGTTAATTCGTTTTCGAGTACCATCCTCGTGTGCACATCATGCACGTCACGTTGGGGGGTGGCTGGTGGCGGTCTGGGCGATGTAACTATGACGCGCTGACAGCCGCAACACCTGCAATTAACTGCACTCGCGCGCACTTGACTATGTATGGCGTTTGACGAACGTGATAACGCATGCGTGTGTTGTGTGTTGCTGCATTGCCTTTTTGAAGTGTTTTGCTTTCAAATTTGTTGTTGCCGCCCCTACCCGCAACCAATTTCAGCATTACGTTGTCCGGGCATTAATTGTTAACTATTTTAACATGTTATTCGACAACTCGTCGCAATGCACTTTACATTTTACGCCACTGTCAACAAAGAGTGACATCTGTGTTCAACTCAGTTCAACTACGAGTAGTTACATTTGACATTTGTTGTTTTTTTGTTTCAGGTCCGAGTGTTGCTGACACAACACTTTTTTTGGTTACATCGGTCAACAACAAAAAAGTGTAACGGGACCAGGATCTTGTAAAATGGATTTGTTCAAACAGAAGGTAATGCATTCATTAATTTTAAGTCTCGTTATCATTTAGTTATTTCGTGTATTTGGTTGCATATTGTTTTATTACGATTATTGTATGAGTATCTTGCACTTGTTTTTTTTTCTGTCTTAATTTTCAGTTGTTTTGTGACATAATTTCTGACATACACGTAGATTACTAACAAAATGTGGCTTTGTTTTGAATGGTGTTTGCAGTTTGGTAGAGTACGGGTGGACATCAGGATGCTGGCACGAGCGGACGACATATGAGACATTCGAACGGTCAGCGACGGCTAGATCACTATCATCCGGCGACCAGCGAGTCCGTCGACACACTCACCACCACCACTACTGGCTCCCAACATACAGGTAGATATTTCTCGCTCAACGTTCTTCACTTCTTCACACCCGATTTCCTTCGCTCGCCGCTCCCCGCCTCATCCCACTCAACGTGCCCCTATGCTCACCCGAGTGCTATCGAATGGACAACGCCGCCGTCAGCGAGCCAGACCGGAAGCCGAAAACCAAAAAGTCATGTCTGCTCTCGATCAATATACAAGAGTCGCTCGAAGGTATGATGATGCTCTAAACAGGCAATGTATTATCTAACCACTCACTTTGTGTAAGTCTCGCGCACACGACACTTGCAAAAATCCGTGATCTGTGTTTGTCTTATTAGACTGATGTAAATTGGACGTAAACTCGTGCTAAAATACTAATCCCGGCTCGGTGGCGCGTTCGTTATCCTATCCGAGCCGGGAATCTTGTTCGCACCGTCCGCAGCTCAGCTCGAAGCACTTAATTATCATTAATGGCCGTTAGTTAGACGCAGGGGCCATTAAAGGCGTGAATCATTAATCAAGGACGAGTCGAGGCGCGATACAATTTGGCTATAGGTGCGGTGTAGTGCCCTTGCGCTCGGAAAGTGAAGTCCAACGGGAGCGCGCGGTAATTCGATCGAAAATGTATAGGATGCACACTACGTTCAAATTCACTACAGTGTGCCATGGGTTCGCTCGTAATGTTTTGCATTTCCGTTCCGATCCATGCCCCGTTCCGGGACATATTTATTCAACTTCCAGGAAATCCTATGGGTGATCATATTTCCTGATATCCGCTTTATGTATCTATCCCTAACCCGCTTTCCATCAACCGTCCAACAGATCACAGATCACATCACGTCATCCTTGGTTTGTTTGATTTGGAGCAAGCAGCTTTGTTTTCGTGCTTGCATTTGTTTTGTTTTGAGACAAAAGTTCCAACGCTACCACGATTTATATTAATGTGTGGTTGTGGTGTCTTGGAAGCAGTTTACGCAGAGGTAGTCGAGGTGGAGGAATATGAGCTGGGCTCCGATGTCGAGCCCGCTGAGGCTCAAGGAACCCTTAAGCTGACCTCGCGCCGCAGCATCCACTCAGGACCGCGACGACGAGCGCGTGATGAGACGAAGAAAGAAATACAAGTGGATGATGAAGCCTCACTCAGAGATCTACTTATCAGGTATGTTTTACTAGAGACTTTTTTTTTGACAGCAAGATCATATAGACGCATTTGATCATTGTATCATTAATGTTTCATCATTTTCATACCACAACGCTACATTCTTAGTATTTGCAATGAAATATGTGACGGAATTCCAATCAGTCAAAGGTGGCGCTATAGTCGCGTTTGACAGGTGCTAGTGTTGCAAAAACATCATACTTTTAAACACTAGCACATTGACTACTATTACTCTTTTTAGTTTAAGATTAAATTACTGATTTGGTTCTTCAACGTTTTCTTTGGTTTCAATCATGTCTCATTGTTTTTAATTTTTGGGTGGTGCTGAGAGGCGCGCCATGCACAGGTATTGCGTGCACTGGACGTCGAGATGCACATGTTGCGATTTTCATTTGTTTCCAAGGATTTCTTAGCGGACTAAATAGGATCCATGCATTTACCACTTTCAGTTCGATTGTTGAACGTCACAATCAATCCTTTGTATAAAAACAAACAAAAACTACAGTTTCAGTCTGTTTTTGAGGTTAGGACATTGTAAATTGACCTTGAAATATTGTACTAAAGGATTGATTTATACGTTATTCAGTTGTTTCTAACGTTATGTAAAAATATTTTTAAACAAATAGCTTTGAGAGCACCTTGTTATGGTTTTAAATATTTTGCATGTCAAGTTTTGCTCGTCGAAACAGTTGAGTAAAGATGGCGGAGATCAAAATGGCGGTTAAGAAAATTTGTTGATAAAAAACCTCTTGTGATTGGATCCTGTTCAGTCGGCAGCAATGTGTTAGTGCTAACTAAACACACGATAAATTACAAGACACCAACATGATGTGATGAGACTGATCACAACATTTGACACACACACACACACACACACGCCAAAAATTTGAATCAAGTTGAAAATTTAGCGTACGAAATTCGTTCTGATTATGTTCTGCATACATATGAAATAATACTTATTGTTGTTTTTGAGTTTCTGTTGTCTGTTTTTGTATCTGAATTATTATGAGAGAGCGTTTTGATTTTGACATTGGGCTGTGTTTCCGAACTATAGGTGGAGATTGTCAATGGTCACGTGGAATCGGCGTCGTTGTTGTTCCGGCCGACGGGCGCGTGAATAACTGAAACTGAATTCAGGGACAAAAACATTTTAAAACAAAGTTTTAAACGCTAATCTAACAAAACGAAAGCCAAAACAAACGTTAAACACACAAAGCCGCCCATTTTTCACCATTGAAAATTTAGCTGAATAGAAAAACGCGCAGAAATTCGGAATAACAAAAAATAATCGAAAAACAAAAAAAACTCAGTGATTGAAACAAAGTGTGCGGTTCCTTCCCAAAGAAACACACACAGATATATTCCAGGAAGGGGGATACCTGGCGCGGTGTCCACGCATAGTTTTGGAACACAGCCATGGTATCCTTACCACCCAGGTATTGAAATACTCCCTAAGTGCTTTACCATTAAGTTGTTTTTGTTTGGTTTTGTTGGTTGAATTGGAAAAAGAACCGCTATTTAGCTGCTTGTTTATCATTTATCCTGTTTTCTAGATTGCTTTGTACTTTTGCTCACTGGTAAATGATCAGGTTGGAGTGTTTTTCTTCGGTGTGAAGAAAACCTTGGTGATTGTTTACTGGGCCAACAGCATGATGCTTTGTGTTTATGTGTTTTATCATCTCTAATCATCACATGATCATTTTTGGGTTTGTTTACTTAATTTTTGGTGAATACGAATGTAGTCTATTTGAAAGACGTCGAAAATTCGAAGATACCTGAATATGCTCAACCACATGTTTTGGATTGTTTGATCTTGATTACTTTTCTTTCGTTTATCGTTTATCGACTAATTGGATCTCAACAATCCCCCCTCTCAAAACCCATTGGCGCACGGATTACAATGTTTCTTATTTTTAATTTATGATTTTGTAAACATTTTGTTGTGTACAATTTAATTCCGAAACAACAATGAGTATTACGATGCATGACTCTTACGTCCTTAGTTGCAGTATTATGATTCCATAAAGAAAAAAATATGAACAACAAAAAAATTGATTATTTAATAAATCATTTGATGCGAAATTTTCTTATGTTTACCTTTAGTGGTTTTTTCGTCGTTTCGTTCGTTTTTTGATTGATTTTGTTTTTTCTATGAGCATGTTTGGGATATTGCGCATCACGTTTTAAAAAAAAAAACAATTAACAAAACGCCGCCTTGGCCTGTAAACGTGACTAACGGCGTGCCACACGCACACTTTGTGTTCCGCGTAGTCTGCAGAAGCAGGTGAGCGTGATGAGTATGAATCTGAGCGCGAAGCTGGACGAGCTGCAGCGCGGCGACCGCCACTACGAGACGACGGTCGCCCTGTGCGACATCCGCACGCAGCTGCAGGAGCTCACCAAGTCGGTGGAGTCATGCCAGTCGGAGGTGTCGGAGGTGAAGCGAGATATGGTCGCTATCAAACACGAACTGGACACCGTGCAGCAGGTGAAGGAGGAGATCGAGGAGCTGCGCGAGTATGTCGACCGCCTCGAGGAGCACACCCACCGGCGAAAGCTTCGGCTGCTAGAGCAGGTCAATTTCATTTTCGAAATAAAACAATATGCAATATAAAGCTAGCATACTACACCTAGACTAGACCCTTCTCATTTGTTCATCATTCTGGGCTGATAACTAATGGGGAACGGGGTTATTGCAGGGCTTAACATTCTTTCTCTCATACGCGATCCTCGCCGCTGTGCTGGGGATGCTGCAATTCGGATACAATACGGGTGTGATCAACGCACCAGAAGGCAACATCGAGAACTTCATGAAAGATGTGTATAAGTCTCGGTATGGAGAAGATCTGGCTGACGAAGAAGTGCAGCGGTTGTATTCCTTGGCCGTGTCGATATTTGCCATTGGCGGTATGCTGGGCGGATTCGGCGGGGGGATGGTTGCCAACCGGTTTGGAAGGTACCTCATCGACATTCATTTATTAAATGCAGACTTTTATTGGTCCGACATTATTACAGGAAGGGAGGCCTTTTGCTCAACAACGTACTGGGCATCGGTGGAGCTATTCTCATGTGGTTCACAAAGGTGTCCAACTCGTACGAAATGTTGTTTATTGGTAGATTTATAATCGGAGTCAATTGTGGTACGTTACTATTGCAGGGGGATAGAGATTCTATGGTTCTGAGTGTATTCTGGTTTCTTTCACAGGTCTAAACACTTCCCTAGTACCTATGTATATATCCGAAATCGCCCCGCTAAACCTCCGCGGTGGATTGGGCACTGTCAATCAATTGGCAGTGACGGTGGGCTTGTTACTCTCGCAGGTGCTTGGGATAGAACAATTCCTTGGCACCAACGAAGGTTGGCCATTGCTGCTAGGTTTGGCTATCTGCCCAGCCATCCTGCAGCTTATCCTATTGCCCATTTGTCCTGAAAGTCCGCGTTACTTACTCATCACCAAGCAATGGGAGGAAGAAGCTCGTAAAGCCCTGCGGCGATTGCGGGCTAGCAATCAAGTCGAGGAGGACATCGAAGAGATGCGAGCTGAAGAACGTGCCCAGCAAGCGGAGGCATCTATCAGTATGATGGAACTGATCTGTTCCCCAACCCTTCGAGCGCCTTTAGTCATAGGTGTTGTGATGCAATTGAGTCAACAACTATCAGGAATTAATGCTGTGAGTAATCCAAAAATGAAAGGAATCCTAGTTAGCATATTACCTTTGTGGTGTTTTCCAGGTGTTCTATTACTCGACGAGCCTTTTTGCCAGTTCGGGGCTCACGGACGAGAGCGCAAAGTTTGCCACGATTGGCATCGGCGCCATTATGGTGGGCATGACGCTCGTCTCTATTCCCCTTATGGATCGTACCGGGCGGCGCACGCTACATCTGTACGGTCTCGGCGGCATGTTCATCTTTTCGATCTTCATCACGATCTCGTTTTTGATAAAAGTGAGTCCCACCCGTTCTCCGATTCAGTGCGACCTCGTTTTGACTAACCGTCACCGTAATTCCGCAAATGGCGCAAAACGACTAACAAACCGTGGCAAAACGTATGCATAGACAGCAAAGATAGACGTGCACACGACATGCTTTTAACGTTCCATACGACTCAAACAAAGCGCGAGCTGACGGCAAAAAAAAGTCATAAAGAAGTCGCCAGTCAGCGGCGCAGTTTGCGGTTTTCTCTGGCCATCACTTGCCAGAGAATAATTTACTAATGCACTCTTTTACTCGGTCGAGTTGCGTACTGCAGTCAAGAGTATACACTCTCACACTTGAACTAATACTAACGCAATGAAATGAATATTTGACTTGATATTTCCGCCAGTGCAAAAGAGTCAAAGAGATTCAAGAGATCCAACCAATTATGCACAAACAACGTTTGCAGTTTGTTTGTGCACAATTTTACGATTGCGTTTTTAATCTTTTTGAAGACTCCATCCTACGCTGGTCTGTATTTGTTTGTGACTAATATTTTAGGGGAGGTTTGTATGTGGACGCTGTAGGTGAGCGCTGCTCCTGGTTTTCTTTTGTCGGCTAGTACGTGAAGGGAAAAAAACGCCCGGAAAGTGGCATCGATTTGTTAAATTCAAGTAACGCGGACTCGCGGGATCCCGAGCGTGCTGAGCATAATGCTGGAGCAGTGGAAAACACAGGAGCGCAATTCACTGAGTGTCGTTTTGGGTGTAGCGTTACGTTGCGGGTGGTAGAGGACTAGAAAATCCGACAATCCTTTGCATGACGTTTTCTTATTATTTGCAATTTGCATACAGAAAACACACGTTTTACTCGTTTTGGTTTTGTGCGCGCGCGTTTGTTCCACGTAATTTCTTTCCCTGGCATGGGGAATGTCACCGGATTACGTGAAACAAAAAATTGTAATCATAAAATCTGGATGATTAATAGTACCGCCGCGTAATTTTTATTAATGCGTTTTTAATCAACGCATAATAAAGATTTCGTTTCGTTTTTAAAATGATACATTAGAATTTTAGGCACACGAACACACTGCTTTTAATCCTCGCTTTATACAAATATCCTTCTTCCTCCCCTCTCTGTGTACGAAGACTTTCCTGACAAGCTGGAGGAGGGACGCTGTAAATAACCCAAGTTGCTTCTCACTCGAACTCACTCACCCACCGGACACGGTCAAACACATCACACTAATATCTCAATCACAAAATGCTCACTTGCGATCACTTCTGCATGCCTAAAATACTAACATGGTCTCGCTTTGCCGAAGACATAGCGGCGTGTGAGATGAGAGAATTTTTTTGTTTATCTCCTCTTTGCGGAGCGTCCGCTCCTCCCAATGTCGGGAAAGAACGCTATTCTACCGCCTGATAGGAGTTTTTCGGTTACGTGCAGGAAATGATCGACTGGATGTCCTACCTGTCGGTGGTGTCCATTCTCTGTTTTGTGGTGTTCTTTGCGGTGGGACCTGGATCCATTCCGTGGATGATCACCGCCGAGCTGTTCTCGCAAGGCCCACGCCCGGCAGCGATGTCCATCGCCGTTCTGGTTAACTGGCTCGCCAATTTTCTCGTCGGCATCGGCTTTCCTAGCATGAAGGTGAGTTGCTGCCAAGTTCTCCATGTGGTGGTGCACACACGCGCAAACGGTGGTCGGATCATGACGCAAATCACCGGAAACGCGGGTTTTAATCAATTTCTCAAAACTGGAAAAATCACCTGAAAGTCGGTGGATTTGTTGTAATCTTTTGACGTATTAGTCTTGGTATCAGCATGTTGATACCCCTCGCGATGAAGTGCAATTACAGCCAAGTCAACTCAACAATCTCTTTCAAGATATATTCGCAAAAAAGATAACGAAAGTGTAAAGTGCAAACATTTGTAGTAGAAAAATAATTTATTATGAAATATGGTATACATTAATCTCTGCTATCAATTTGTGGAGAAAGGTCAGGGATGAGGGTGGGGTTCAGTGGCGTTCTTAAGAATATTAATATCCATGCTTGACGTTCTTGACGACGGCGTTGAAGCCATTGTGCTTGTCGGCGGTGTACTGCACGATGCGTCTGCTGCCGTCAGGTTCCACCACGGTGTATTCGCCCTTGACGGTGTCGCCATCGCTCGTCTCCCATTGGGTCTTGATATCGTGCGTGTGCAGGTCGTGCACCGAGTAATCGTAATGGTAGTTTTTTCCCGGCTGGAAATGAGGGTGCAAAATTATCACAATCAGTCACGACTTTACGACAAATGAATTAATTTAAATCACGCTATTAAAATTAATGCTGGCCATTTTATGAGAGGACATAATGCAGCGCGTTATTTACGACTCTATTGTACGGCCACGAACCGACATTATGTGGTTGGATGTTGGATGTTGGAAATAAGTCATAACACCACCACAGCCTGTCGTAATAATAAAAAAAAAAATAAAGGCTACTTCAATTACTCACATGATGCTCTTCGCCTTTTTCTTCTTTAGCTTCATGAGGCTCATGTTCATCATGATGTTCTACAACCGCCGGTTCAGATTTTTCTTCTTTCTTTTCTTCATGATGTTCCTGTTTGTGTTCTTCTACTTCATGATGCTCCGGTTGGTGTTCTTCTACTTCATGGTGTACTTGATTATGATCGATGCCATGGTGGTAGCCATGATAACCAAAATCTTCAAGATGGTAACCATGATAACTGCCTCCTTGCGCGTTTCCTAATAAGAAAATCGCAATGACTGCAGAAAAATAAATCTGAAACACCAATACTTTTTATTAAATCCACAATCTAACAAAAAAAAACAAAAAAACTAAAGACACTTACAATGGTACGCATCATTTTGGGTTGAAGTTGTTACCTCGACGTCCACTGTGCGACTGATAAACCCAAACACAATTCATTTCCATTTATAGTTCTTTTCCTGCTGGAGTACATGGCAGGGCGAGCGGAAGGAGAGCTTCGTTAGCTGGTTCGTTATTTGTGTTCGTCACGTTGATTACCCCAAACCATTATGCGTACAACATGCATCTCGTTACTTCTCGCATCACACATGGGAAAAGAAACACTTTCCCTTGATCTTGTTTATGCTTCGTTACGAGCGTCAGTTCGTGTCGTTACAAAACTTTGTTACTCTCAAAACAAACAAACGCAAACTCGAAAGACAAATCAACAGTGCTTTGTTTTGTTCGACTATCAAACGTCGCACACTTGGATGTACATGGATGCTTGACAAAAAAACAGTTGAAAGCCAAACATATAATCAAATTACGAAATTGGAAATTGTGTGCAACAAAACATAAAGCACTAATAGTTTACATTTAAATTTTAATTGACTTCTGCTACACAAATATTCAAACGCGTACCAACAAGAAATTACTAATTAGAAATTTGTGAATGCATTAAAATAAACAATAAGGAAATTACGAGCGAGTTTAGTATCAATGTAAGTAATCTCAATTTGGTTATATATTTCGATTAATTTTATTTATGTTTTTATTAAACTTATAGTTTAACAGTTTAAACACGTGTGCCAATTAGAAACAAATTAGAATGTGAGAAAGAAAATAAGAAAATTTCCGTTTCCTAATGTCGGCGATTTTACTTCTACAAGTCAACTACTCGGTCAGGTTAGATTTATTACTATTATGTAACCATCGTTACACTATTAGTGTTAATAACATTTTTTTATAGATATTACTAATCCAATAAACATTAAATTTTTAGGTTAAAATGTATAGTAATCTTTTTAGGTTAAAATTTTAGGTTATTTTGTTTATATATTTGGGAGATGTTATTCAAACACTCAGTATAAACATACTAATTTGTATTTGTTTACAATTACAACGTGAGAAATGCTCTCACCTCGCATAAATTTCATAAATTTCATGTAGTATTACATATTTGCTTCAATTATACTAAATTGTTCGCATTTATGTCTTTATGGAAACATGTCGAGTTTGCAGCCATTGGCTGTGCCGTCGGTGTGCACTTTGCATCATTCGGAACTGTCAATATTCGCATTTCGCTACTTAGATAAACAGGAGAAATGTGCTTCCTTCGAGTGGAGTCGTGCGCGCGTGCAATCAGAGCGTGACAAGTGACTGACTGGCTAATCACTACCAGACCCACGAGACAAGCACGAACAACACAAGACAAGAATTAAATATTACTGCATCCATTATTGCTATCACCATTACCCACATTACATCCACATGATGGTACTTATTTTCTGATGGATATGTCTAACCATATTAGTAACTAGAACCACAAAAAACTGACACAAAAGCAGGTAAAGTTACAAAAGTATAACAAAAGCAACAAAAATGAAACACAATAGGAAATGGGGAGTGATTCAAGCAGAAATAACAAATTGCTTGATTAGTATTAGGTTGGTTTGTGAATTTTTTATCCTCTGGCGAAGAGTTACTCAACTAGCAAGAAGTCGATTACTCGATTAGGACTTTAATCAGATTGCAATTAGTTTTGAAACTTAAATTTGAAATTCGTGAGTCTATTTAATCCCTCTGTAAATATTCCACTGCCAATTTTTTTAATTGGACTTTTAAGTTTTTAATAGCAAGTAGCGCCATCTATGGAGTAATGTAAAATAGGTAAATGAAAATTGGTACACAAAAAATTTCTCTTAACAATAGTTTATTTTCAACTGCAAATAATAGTAATAACATTCATTCCACTTGAGGTTCTTCATTGTATGATGAGATGATAGATGTGTTGTGATGTTGATAGGATTGTTTGATGGATGAGGGTAGATGACTCGCAGGTGGTGCCATCTGAAGAGTAACAGATGAAAGGTTTAGTTATGATGCTTGTAGGAAACCTTCGCGTTCCAGCCGTCTTTGTGGTCGGCGGTGTATTCAACGACACGGATGGTTTTGCCGTCAGGTTCCAACAAACTGTACGATCCCTTAACTTTGTGTCCTTCACGTTCTTCATGTTTGTCCTTATGGTCGTGGTGTTTGTCGTCAGCTACTTTGAATCCGTAATGGTACACTGGGTGAGCCTTAATAAATAAAAATTTGTAATATTAAAAAAGGACTTATTTTGAGGTTAATTTTAAGTTTAGGTTAGGTTACGTATTGTTGTGTACCTTGAAGTGGACGGGGTGGTCTCCCTTATCGTGACGTTCAATATTAGCGTAGGAAGTAGCTTTGTGTCCATCGATATGTCCATGGCCATGGTTTCCTTGATGGAATTCGTATTTGTGGCCATCACCACCATGATCATTGTGGTTTATTTTGTGGCCGTGTCCATCAGGATAGGCACAAGCTACAGCCACAACGGCTAAGAGTAACTGGAAACAAATTGAGGTTATTTAAGTACTTTTAGGTTATGTTGAGGTTATATTTGAGGTTATGTGGCGTTTTAAGAGTTAAAGTAGATGTTTTAGGTACTTACACAAATAACTTTCATGTTTGGAAGATTTGTATGATGAAGTTACTATCTGTGAAGAAGGCAGATCAGCGACTGATAATAGTTTCCCACTCGTTGAGGTATTTATACTTGATCTGGACTCCCCAAAACGTTAGAGTCCTGATTCATTTTTTTCTTATGCACAAACTTTCATATCAACTTCTTGTGTGTCTCGTGTGTCCGTTGGCACATATTGCAGTAATTATTCAACGTTTGGCGCGCGGGGGCAATAGCCTAAAGTTGATTAACGCCGCTTTATACGAATTAATGCAACGCGTTCGAAAAATGCATTTCATTTGCCTAACAAGCAATTTTCTTATCGCGATTGGACAAATGCATTTGGCGCGCGACGTGATGACTTATGTAATAGTAACGGCCGGCGCGAAGTGACCAAACGTACGAGATTGTTATTAAATTACGACCCGCATACCTACCAGCATTATTATCTAACATTGGCGCGTTCGAACGCGATGGAATAATTAGCGAAATTATTCCTTACATTCATTAATTGCGGCTGTAATTGCACTGAAATCATTTGGCGACGTATATACACGTATTTCTAACTAATCCTCTTTTCTGTTGTGTTCTGTGAATTTTGACCAAACGTGACAGGTGTCAAAATGTGTTCGAATTTTTGAGTTGCGTATTATACGGTAAGATGATCATCAGTACTCTCGCTTGTGACTCTCACACCCCGATCATCCGCTCTCATCCGACGGACATAGCCATACTACGAAAACGCATTTCTATAACATTGTGCCAAAGTGTGTGGACTGTTTGTTCTGTCTGTCTCTTATCCCCCAGATTTTGCTCTGATGATCAAATTATTATAAACTATTGAACAATATTGTTGGCATTCGCATTGCAGAACGCGCTGGAGAACTACACCTTCCTACCCTTCAGCGTGTTCCTCGCCATCTTTTGGACATTCACGTATAAGAAGGTACCAGAGACGAAGAACAAAACATTCGAGGAGATCCTGGCGATTTTCCGCCATGGCAACGGAAGGTAAGACGCATTTTGCCATTTTGGTTCCTTCTCCTCTCGTCTCTCTCACCGTCTCTCAGACCGCGAGACGAACATGGGTAAACTCGAGGCGCGCAGCGCACCCCGAGACGCAGATGGCGCGTCGATCATCGTCTTATAAAATCGTTCATACGTTGATTTTCATCATTCGTTTGTATTTTGGCTCGAATTCTATATACCTACTTATTCAATTAAGGTGATGACGTTTTTTGTTCTTATTATCTACTTAGTGCCATGAACGAACAGTTAGAAGTTTATGTTTTTGATGCGCAATGCGATTTTTTCAAAATGCCAATTTTGCCAATTGTATGACAAGTAGATTTGTAATGAATTGAATGTGTTGCAATCAGGAACAGTTTTCGGGACAGCAGATTGTACGGGTGAGTTTCCGACACGACTGTGACATTCGAACCTACAATCGAACAAAGCGAACAGAAAACAATGAGTATTAAAACACAATGGAGGCATCAGGACGCCTTTAACTGCATGATGTTTTTCTCAACTCTCTAACTCTCTCTCAGTAGCGACATCTAGTCTAGATTCTTCAGCCATTTTGGCATTTTTTTGTTTTTACTTCAATTAGCTGTCAAATAGCTTCAATAGCTTGTTTTTGTTTTTGATTTTGCTATCTGTCACTCTCACTTGATCATAAAAAACTCTTTTAATGACGCATGGTGTTTTGCATGGATCAATTTCGTTGGTCTTGGACCAATCACAAGACAACTTGTACATATATCTGACATCTATACACAAATAGACCATCAGCATATGTGTGAAATGCTTTGGTAGCGAACGCCGAGCAAGCACAGAGTTGCAAGTGAAATGCGCGTGTGTAACACACTGGGAAATATGGCGGACGCCACACGCAATCGACGGCGGATAAAGTGCACGCCTAATGAGCCAACGCGACGAAAACACATTCGATTGCACACACAACTATTTAAATAATTAGTCCTTTTACTCAAATCATTTTCTACAATCAATTGCTTTTACTTTTACCGACACTGATTTTATTCATTTGTATAACCTACAACAGATGCTAACTAACCTATAAATATTTTGTTTTTCTAAAAAACATTGAATGTGAAAAACGTCGTGTGAAAGTGTGTGTGTAGTCTACGCTGCGACCCGTTGCGATGGGACAGTCTTCGGGCCAGCCTTTTGCATCATGTTCTTGTTTTGACGAAATCACAATAATTGAACGCCGAAGCGAGAGAGACGGTTTCTAGCGACATCGCGATTTGCTGGGTCATAACCTGCCTTTTGTTCTTCTTTTTTATCTTGTATCCAATCTGTTGTGTTGTTGATATTTGCTTTTGCAAACGTGTAACACGCACGCACGCGCGCAACACGCACGCGCACTAGCAGAGGGTGCCGCGTCCAGTCGCCCACGGAGAGTAGTCAGCAGGCGCGTCCGCCGGTGCTCTCCTGGACCTGGCCCGCCGACTCGCAGCCGATTTAGCGTCTTCGCTGAGCCGCCCCTTTGCGTTTACGTTCATTCACGTGTGCGCGTGTCTCATATGCAACCGGACGGGGTGGGTTCACATTTTTTCATCATCTCTGTATGCATTTTATTTCTATGTTTCCAACTTTCATTCAAACCATCCCTTCAAACCTACATCCCTTATTAAATTTTTATATATTTTTGTTTATTTTGATTTTAATTTTTAGTGATTATGACATGGATAACGCATCAACTGTAACATCAGCGTTAGACACCCCGATCCAGCCCGCATCCCCAACGCCGAACGAACCAAAATAAAATATTATTTCTTTTGTTTATTTTTATATTTTATTTTATGACAATTATTACGTGTTAGTGTTGTACCCCATTTATTTTGAAAGAGTGTAACACTCTGATTGATACGTATTTAATTACCCCTATGATTGATGCTTCCAAAGAACTTTATTAAACTATCATTTGTCATCAATATCATCACTATCATTAACGTGACCATCACCGCACAACGCAAAACAGAACCAATGGCGCCATCTGCAGCCACAAACAACGCACAAAATGGACGCCGATTGACAGACACGCTTAACAAACACGCAGCACACGTTTTATTCACAAACAATCACAAATTAATCGTTACAACGTTGGTGTGTTAAAAACCAACAAAAACCATAATAATCAAAAATGGTACTTGATGATTGTGATGACACAGATTTGTTTTTTGATTTGAATTTTCGTTGTGTGACGATGATTTGGATGTCGTCTCTTTCTTTCTGTGTCTCTCTGTCTCTGTTTCTAAGTGTACCGCCGGCCACACCCCGACCGGACGTGAAGTGTAAGCAAAATGCGTGTTGCCTATGTTGCAGGAGCATGCTGAACTGCGTCAACTCGCTCGAAGGACATCTGCCCGTCGAGCAGGCCGGTTTGGTCGTCGGCGAAGAGAAAGGAGATTCATGTAAGCATCCATAACCCTAAATTCGAAATCCTAACCTTAAACATTTGAAGCATATTGAAGCAGAGTATTTTTGGGCTAATGCCTGTAGCCATTTTGAATTAACAACTACTGCGCATGCGCAGTGTGTATACTCAATGTGCGCATGTTTACTGTATGATTGAATGATGATTGTCTTTTTGAATGAATGTTTTCTTTTTAAATATTGAGAATGCTTAGTATTTCGTAAATGCTGGCAATTAATGCTGTGCCAATTAATAATTTTAATTAAAATTCAGTTTAAAGTTTGTTTAGTATTTTTTTACTGACAATAATTTTTTTGGATAGTTCTTTTGTCGCATGCTTTTTAATAATTAAAAAATTTTTGAATTATAAATATTAGAAAACCAAAAAGTTAGGTTATGTTACAATAAAAGGTTAAAACAACCAGAACAAATACTATAACAGGCATGATAATGTTTTTGATAGAAAAAATATACAAAAAACTAAACAATTGAACTTTGGACGTTCAAATCGATTCTTTAGGTTTCACAAGTTCACAAAAAAGGACGAAACAACGAATAACAAAACAGCGCAACATGATGCTGTCACTTTTAGATCTTATAACCTTAAAAACTTTACAGAAAAATTCTCTTTATCACTTTGTGGACATTTGGCTGCAAAAGTCACTTGTCCGATGTCAGTTTTTCAATAAGTTATGATGCTAGATAACTCCTGAACCTTGCAAACCCGAGTCTGATACTGAATCGAACGCCAAACGAAGACGAGGCGTGAGAGCAAGTGCAGCAGAGGTCGGCTCCAATCCACATGAATAATAATTGTGTGTTCTGTGTATTTCCTCATCATCTGTACAAATCATTGGGGGTTGGCTGTGGACCATCGTGCAGTTGGTAATCCGTTCGATCACAATACGGAGGAGTTGCAGCTCTTCGATTCAGCATACTCGGCGAAAAACCTATTTCCGTCGCGGGCACACTCGACGTACGCCTTCTATTCAGGCACCTGATAAGCGCCGCCATCTTAAGCGATAAAGTAAGCGCAGATTACACCTAGCAGGCCACTCCACGATCCACGAACACCACTAAATTGACAACGCACAGAGAAAATGCTGAGAGTTTTACCTGAAAAGCACAACAAATCTCAAAATTATTGTCAAGTTACATGAATTGAATGAGAGAACAATTTTGAGGTTAAGTTTGTTATTATGGGTTAGTCTCTCTTACTTCACTATATTCACATCAATCACGACTATATATAACTAATCACTCCTCGAACTATTGATTGACATTTGTATATACACGTGAAACAATCGAACAACAATACCAATTGTTAGAGTAGTTGAAACTGTGCAGCTGAAAACGAGCACGGTTACGATTAAGTTTTACTTTGACAGCCATACATCCAGCCGCCATTTTAAGGCGTGGAAAGAAAAACTGGTAAAAGTGTAAGAAGAAGAAGTGTCACAAAAGAATGCATGATGATTAAGAAAACAAGGGCGTTGTAGTTATACATTTAAGATTTTAATATTAAGTATATTTAATTAATTAATTAATTAAGTAACACCGTATTAAATAAGCAAGCATGCCGCATGCACCCGCACCTACTGTATCAGTGTGTAAACTCCAGCAGTTTGTATCTTACTAACCTGTGTACCTGTCCGCAAGCGGATTAATTAATGTTTGGCAATTAATTTGTGATCCAGCCGGTTCGGAGCGCTCGTCGGTACGCGGCGATTCATGCGGGCATGGCATGCCGCCGCCGCTGCCGCCGCCGCGCTACCCGAACAGCGCCGTCTGACAATGGGAAGGTCTGCACGTCGCCGCGTTCGGTGGCGGTAGCCTGCTGCCGCTGCCAGCGCCCCTCCTGGCGCTCGAAGATCATCTCGTCGAACTGATCACGCAACGCACCAAGGCTTGCGCCACCTATCTACGGCATAGTTTTAAGCGACCGCACCGCCATTGAACCTCCTCTCCTCATCGTTTCTCGAAAACTCGACGCTAGTCTCTCCTCTTACTTATCACTCGACTATATCGCTCACACAAATAAATATCCTTCTTGTAATGAATGCGAACGTGTACAAGGGCAGCGTTGACCCCACAATACCAAACAAACGCGGCGTTGCCATTTTGTTATCTTCCAACGAAAACGTTCAAATCTGTAAACGCACGCGGCCTTTCTCAGCAAATTAATTAAATCCAAGTGCGTCGATGCAATTACAACTGATTGTGTGCACCCAAGGCGGCCCGAAGACGTGATTGGCACTTAACGAACTCTGGAACTCTGTAATGATGCATAGACAAGGATTGAGGTTATGTAATGATAATTTTAGACATAGTGGCGTTCGTTTTTTAACAATGAGTAACTCGTATGAAGAAAGAAAGAAACAAAGCTGTTCAACTGAACTACCAATAGCATTCGAACACGTATCAACGGGATTTGAATTGATTTTGGACGCCAGATGGCGCCACAATACGCTGATTAATGCTACACACACCATTCATATACATTGACACGCATTTTTACGATATAGTAATTAATCTTTAGAGATGACATGACGTGCATGAACTCTTAATAAGCTATATATATTACAAATGTTCTTAAACTTGACTTGTCTTAACCAAACTTTTGTGTTTCGTTTCGTATTTCATATTTCGTATTTATTACAATTATTACAAGGTTTTGTTTATCTTGTGTAGAATTGTGTACATAATTGAATTAATTTCGCGGCCTACGTTTTCTTAAAACATTCGGTGTTTTTGAAATTTTAAAATTTGAAGTTTTTTTCAATGGAAATTTATTTAAACAAGTAAACAGTATAAGCAAAGAATAAAATTAAACGCGACGTGTTAAAGATTATTCACTGCCACATAAAAATAATAACTTTACCAATAAATAGCGTTTATTACTGATATAAATATTATATAATAATGAAAAACAAATGAGAAACGCTCGTATGCTAACCTCAAAAACAAACGAACAAAACAACAGCGCACCGAAACGTCATAATACTCTCGTTATTAAAACAAAAAAAAAACAAAATAAATGAAAAACGTTATTGCATTTACCAAATGATATATTAATGAATTGATAATTAATTATAATTAATTACTAACCTAGATAGACACAAGAGTCGAGAATCATATTTATACCGTAAAAACTATCGATATATTATACTAGGAAAATTGAAACTAAAACATAACAAAAACCAAAACACGGAAATGAATTAGTAATTATGTATTACAAACGAACATTACGAATAGTTTTCATTTGCAAGCAGATCAGATGCTCAAACACATCAAAATGTCATTGAAATTTTCGAATTAATTCATTCAAGGACGGAAATCAATTATTTTACTTTTCTAAATAAAAAAAAAAATTTCAATAACATTTTTTTGTTTAAATAAAAACCGGTTAATTTTTTTTTATTAAAAAAACCGGTTATGAAAAAAAAACCGGTGATTAAAATTAACCGGTTATTTTATTGTAAATGGCTGTTATTTTTATCGATTGTGAGTAAAATGCATGCAATACACCCTGTGTGGTTTCCGGTTGTGTGAGGGTTGAGATAGAGATCAAGCGCAGACTGTCTGTTTAGCGGATGTCCGATCGACCAGCCGGATATGACCGAGGAGGAGATGCGAGGCAAGTGGAAGTTTCCACCACGCACGGCCACCAGCACCACCATCGACAGCGCCGCCACCGACGCGGATGACGGCGACACCGACGAAAGCTGCTCCTAAATAAAAACAAAACAAAACAATAACCTCCAAATGCTTGGATCACATCAAAACTCCAAAACAAAACAATAACACACGGAATGGACAGAAAACAACGTTGCGCAAGATGGCAGCTAAATGGTTAATGGTCGCTTCAAGTGATACTTCTTGTTGTTGTTTTTAATTTTTATGGTTATATAGTTTTTTGGTTATGTTATGCGTGGTTTTTTGAGAACGTATCGTAAGTAACTACCCCTATAAACAATAGACACGAATATAACTTGTACGCATATAGTGATTCGAACTATTTAACATTACAAATTATCTTAATTGATTGATGACGTATTGATGAGTCATGGCGGCGGATATAATCACGTTTATTATTAATAACCGTAAAATACGAAGAGTTTATAATACGTTTCTTGCAACTCTTTATTGTTGACAACATGGCGGCTGGTGAATACACAGCGCAGCGCCATCTTGTGTTTATTGTGAACAAATTGATTGATTAGTATCTAAGCACTGCCATATTGTCGTTGGTTAACCTTAAATATCTAAATATTTGAATACATATTTTTAAATACTCAACAGCAATAGGCTTTGGTTTGATAAACAAAATTTAATTTGCCATTTATAACCTCAAAAAATTTTAACCTTAAAAATAATTATAACCTTAAAATTTTTTTTTAACCGGTTAATCCATTGAATAATTTAAATATAAAATTTAGTCATGAAGAAAAAACCGGTTAATTTAAATAACCGGTTAACCGGTTTTTTCGAATTTTTTATATTTTAATGGCAAATTATGCACAAAAAGCAAGAAAACGTTTGTAATAAATAAAAATAAAAACATTTGTGTTAAAAAATTAATGATTAGCTACTGCCGTTATATTAGAAGCATTATTAACGTTAAATAATTAACAAATGTCGAACACAAAACAATTAATACGTTACATTATTGTATAATTGATTATTATCCAACATTATAAGCGATAATAATGATTAAGCAACGGATATGAATGCGAAAAATGTAGTTTTACGATATTGAAGTATGTAAAAGATGAAAAAAACTCAAATTAATAAGTGCACTGACTTAAAACATAAATATTGATGAAATATATATAACTATTAAGGGACATAGAATCGAAATTTAGTTAGAACAATGATAACGTCATGATTTTCCTTTTTTACCGACAACATTTTGAGGTTAAGTTACATAACCAAAGTTTGGAATAAAATCAGTCAGTCAATTAGTCGTTGCACACCGAAACAGATCAAATGAAACCGATTAACCTAAAAAAGCATTGAATTTATTGGATTTTAACCAAGTTTGAGTACTTAATTGACATTAAGACAATTAAATTCTAATTAAATAAACTTTATATTAAGACACACACTTAGTTCACAACTATTGTTGGTTGTTGGCCTAAAACTTAAATGAAATGATGAAAAAAATAATAAGAACGGTATTCAGTATTTGATACTTATATTTAATGAAAAAAACAACAAATTTGCACTTTCCATGATGAGCAAACGAGATGATTTGGATGTGGAACGAAAAATGACGGTTAGGAACGCCAACAATGCGGAAATGATGAATTAGGGGATGGTTCTTTCTTGTGCATGCATAAAAAATTTGGATCCTAAACAAAACGACATGGAAACACGGAGCAAGATGATTATTCTAAATGTAAATATTGTTACATACATATAATAATAATAAAATAAAATAATAATAATAATTAATAATCATATACATTATTATTATAAATTACACTCGTAAGAAATAATTTACTAACTCACAGTAAAACGAGAGAAAACAAAAGAACGCTGCTGCGTTTTGTATTGAAAATTTTCTTCCAAAATTCATGCGATTTGTTTGGTTTGATTATTCAATTGCGATTGTGATTTATGTTGTACGAGTCAAAATTTCAGAGAGTACGGATGACGTTCCTCTCCAATATTTAACGTTAACTTGAACGTTGGTTCGATTGGTTGATTATGAAAACAATTTGGAGATTTGCAAATGGCGTTGTTTCGATTGAATCGACATTCACACGTATTAACTTAAAATTACTATGTAATCGTAAGCGGGTTGTAGCTCTGTTTTTGCCCACCTTTTTTGACGAAACGATTTGATTACATTTTAAGAAGCAAAACTGTGAACATAACAAAAGAAAATAACAAAACGAATGAATGCGAGTTGCGATGCACGAACGAACAATGGATGACTGACGTTTTAACGAATACAAAATGGTTCATTTGCGATTCATTTGTGATTGTGATCATTTCGTGCGACATTTTGAATACGAGATGCGAGCGCGGACGGTGTAATTTATTACATAGCATTATGTATAGATTAATGAAATTATATATTATATTAAATTGAATGGAAATGAATAATTTCGATCATAATATGTAAAGTAAAACTCATGAGTTTCACTCTCTAAGGAAAATACAAAATGCAATAAATTCTATCTCTATACACTTGATTTAACTTTTTTTATTGTTGCTTTTGGTCCTGACTTCAATAAAAACGATTTTTGAGGTTATAAATGTTATTTTCCAAAAAAAACACCCATTTTATCCATCCTACGGCTTTAAACTAAAACAAATTAAATGTAAATAATTATAACACTTAATTATAGTTTATAACTTACAATAAAATCTTTTAATTTACGTTTTTTTAGTTAATTTTCTTAATTAATTTTACCTGCCACCCATTCCACCTTAGGCAACTTTTTATACAGCATTTTAAAAAGTAAGCGCGTCTACAATGCTCAGTTTTGCTGTTTGTAACGGTCACTGGCGACTTCTAACCTAAATCTCAACAAAAAAATTAAAAAACTACAATAAAGCTGAATAAAACCAACACAAAAAACATAGTAAGTTATATATATACTAGTTTATTAAATTAAATGTAATATTTACCTTTATACAACACTAATTTCTATACTTTTCTTTTAGAAATGTCTGAAGGCGTAGTCTTCAATCATGAAGAAGAAGAATTTAATAAATATTTAATTAATCACACCCTAAAACAAATTGTTGATGATCCTACAGTGCCTCAAAACTTAAGGAATAAGCTTAATGATGCTATATTGTATGAACAAATGCAAGAACCAACATCAAGTGGTAACCTTCAAACACTTTTTGGTTTATCTGAACTGGAACCACCTGAATTTACTGTGGATGAACATAATACCATAACTAATCTTTTACATAACAGATTACAAGAATACTTACTTGAATTACAATATAAAGCAAAAGTTGAAGACCAACAAACACATATAACATTAAAAATTTTAACTGAAACACGGGAACAGCTTATGAAAACTATTACAATTTATGGAAATAATTTAATAGAATATAATAAATTACTAGAATCAGTGTATAAGTTTCAAAGTGAGAAATTACCACACATTTATAATGAATTCAAGATTAAAAGTAAGTTAAAAGAGAAGGTGAATCAGTTAAAGTTTACATTGATAAAACTCACAGTTCAGCTTCAAATTCAGAATGAAAATGAGGTGAGTCATGAAGCTTATAAAGAGTTAATTAATCGATTGAAAGAACAGCAAGAAGAAACTAAACATAAAATTAAAGGATGTAAAGAAATGTTGGTTAAATACAAATTGGCAGAATGTAAAGAGTTTGAGGCAGTTTTGAAGGAATATTTGCAGTATCAAACTGCTATTGAGAAGTTTCTTAGGATGAAAAAGTTAATAGATGCTGGTTATAATGCTTCATAAAATATTTATACAAAAAATAATAGTAGGTTAGGATTTATTATATTATATTTGATTAAAATAAATATCTGTAAAACAAAACACTGAACAATATATTTTCATTTTAAGTGGTTTTCTTATTATTCTACATCTTTATTAAGTTTGTCATCTTCAATATTGTCTTCCAGATTATAAAGCGTTGTGGTTATTGGCTCTCGTGGTATTTTGTGTGTTTTATTGTAATACTCGTCGCATATCACAGTAAAGTTACTGAAAATTGTTTGGAGGTTAGGTAAGTGCAAAATAATATATTTAAGGTTATAAGCGTTAATACTTACGGGATTATTGTTTTTAATAAAGCTTTACTTCTATAAATCCTAAAGTGATCAAATTTGTTTTTGGCAGCAAATTGCACGTAAGTAACATTTCCCCAATCGTTCGGTCTTTGAGTTGTTGCAATTTGTGCCAACTAAAAAAATGTACCAACATTTTGAGGTTATAACGTTATAACACATGAACGTTAGTGTTTAATATTTGACAAACCTTTCTTCCTAAAGTATAAGGAATGATACTGTCATCTTCAGCGTGTAATATCATAATTGGGCAGGTAACATTCAAAATGTACTTATCAGTTGAAAATAAGAATCCATTACGTATTAATGGGTTTTGTATAGTTTCTTGGAACCAAGGTAACCATGCAAATAACTGTAGATGTAAATTTATGTCAATTCCCGTGATATAATTTAAAAAAACAGAAATTACCTTTCCATATGGATGTAAACCAATTTCTTCATTCATATTAGTCATTGGAGATTCTAAGATTAATCCATGCGGTAAAAGTTTTTCTGGCAATTTATTAATAGTTAAAGTACTTAACGGCGTTCCTAATGAATGTCCCCAAACGTAGATTCTTCGATTAGTTAAATTACGTACCCATTGAAAGACGTGAATGGAATCAGTAGCTACATCTTGTTCGTTTAAAATCGACGGTGTTGAATCCGCATAATCACGATAATCAAAAGCTACTACATGAAATGTTTGCAAAAGTACATTGTACATAAAAAGTGGATCTCGTCTTGTTTCACCACTGCCATGAAAATAAATCACTACATCAGCTGAATTATTTTTTAAACCTTGAATTATATCAACTTTTGTTGCTGGGGTTGTGTCATTTGGATATAATTTATAAGTCATGAAATACCACACACCCAATGATATTGTTTCATTGTTGTTATCTTCGAAATCTAAGTAGAAGTTAAGGAACCTGAGTTTTGGATGTTTGTCAATTTTTTTAAAATATTCTCGATCAGATGGTAAACCAACTAAAAATATAATTTTCAAAATAAAATCTAAAAAGTTGAACAAAATACTTACTGTTTGTAAACATTGCCAGTCTTTGAATATAAACCCAATGTGAAAAAATAACAGGTGTTAATATGAATAAAAGAATTAATGCCATGCATAGTAAAGCAAGTCTGAAAGATTAAAATTTTAAATCAATATTGTCAACATAATTACTAAAAACTTACAGTGTAATAGCAATGTATATTGAAATAATACGTATTTGTCTTTGGTGTTGAAGTAATTCATTATTCTGTGCATCTTCTGTAGGGCTTATTGATATAGAATATTTGTCACTCATATTTGAAGGTTTAGACAGAGGAGTATCTGAGTTATTATCAGTTACATGATTACAATCCTAAAAATAACCAACAATGTTAATCACCTGGATAATCTATTATCGAGACAAAAGTATTTCTATTATTGACTTACCCCATTGTTTGAGATCATTGTTTCCTTTGTAGTTGCCATGTTTAATTTGTTGTAATAAATTACAATATTTAATTATTTTAAATAACTATAACTGTTTAGTTTATATTTTAATGGATAAAAATTCATTGTTTTCAGTGTATTGTTAGATTTTGTATGTGAATACAAACTGAATAATGATAATACACATTGTGGTGATATTTGGTGATATATTGATTGTTGAGATAACCGGATACTCCTGGAAATTATATTTTGCCTTGAATTTTTTATCACCTTGAAGTAATTATGTATAGAATTTATATTCACTTTGTTTCTCACATTTAATTCCTTATATCTCGCTCTTTTTAAGTTATAGTAATATAATAAACCGATAGATGTCGCTCGGTGTCCGAAGTGACGAATTTTTAATTTATTTGTTTGGTTGAATTTCTAACAGATGTCGCTGTAATGTCCAAATGCACATATTATAACCTGAACAGAGTTGTCACGAATTGTAAACTGTTGTGAATCAAGTAGGCTGATACAAAACAAGTGAAAAAAACATAAACACAATTCAACACACAGCTTCAACAGTTGTGTTTACTATTTGGTTTAGTGCGATTGTATTTTGAATGTAAAACTACTGCTGCTGCGAAATCAATAAATTTTAAAGGTAAAATCAAATTTTTATCATAATAATAAAATGTAAATGTTAAGAGTTAAAAATTTTTACGTTTTTTACTGTAAATAATAATTATTTAATTTAAATTGGCTTTATTGGATACATATTGATTTATTCTAGTAATAAATTAATATGCGCTTAACAAATTTGCATTTTAGCAATTTTACACAGTACATAAATTGACGTCGTTAAAAATATTAATGTTTGACACGTTTTCCCTTATATATACGATTGTTACACGTTCGCAAACGTGCCATTGTGTGCACATTGCACGTCGACGTTCATTGTTAATTGTGATTTACATAAATTCGCCGAATGTGTTCAACAATGCAACAATTGCTGAAAATAAAAAACATTTTTATTTGGCGTAGCGAATAAAATATATTTGGAGATTATTTTGTTTGTTACTCGTTAGGTTAGGTTAGGTTTGGTTAGGGTTTTCGCTAGATTTCAGTCGGTAGTTTTATGTAGCACGTAAAGTTCGGCTAATCCACTCGTTTTTACGTGCACGCCATAAATATTTATGAGCGTTTGATAAGGTGGCATTCGGCAAATGCAATCTTTAATTAGAGCATGAAACTCAGGCGCGCAAAGGCGTTTTTGGTACGATCGGCGCACGGCACAGCAATGGGCCGAATGTTGATGTTATCATTCCATTTCTGCAATATCCCCAGCGTGCCGTTTGCAGCGAGAGCAGCTTCTTTGGTGCGATAGGAGCGCAGCGTCAGGCGCCGCTGTTGCTTCGCTTCCACTTGCTCCCGCTGCAATCTGGCACCGAGAGCACCCATCAGCAGGAACAGCGGCAAAGCCAAAAACTGGGCTATCTTCTCCACTGTGCACCCCTCTGGTCCACCCCTTTTATAACTCCATATGCGCTCGGTTATATTTTGGCATCAAACGTGAAAATGTAACAAAACAGCTTTCGCTGATACCGGGCGAAAAGTGGAAACCGTGTAAACAAACACTGTACAAGTCTTTGAATTTGTGACGAGTTCTTGGGGTAATAGTTTAGTTGTGTGGGTGACGGAGTGGACATTCGGTATAATCAACGTTTATGTTGACATAAAACTTGCAGGACTTGCAGGACTTGAAAGATAACGCAAGTATCCGCGAAGTTTGTTGCGCAAACGTAAAAAGCTGGCAAAGACTGCGAATACTGCAAGGGTGTGGGGTAGGTAGTACATTGGCTGACCATGAAAAATTTAATCTAGAATTCCCGTTGAAACTGTCGGATCCAATTCGGCATTCGAAAGCTATCAAGTGCCGGGCCCGGTCCGGCGGGAATCGCCGTCCGGAATCACATATGTGACAAGTGATGTGGGGATGACGGCCAGCGAGTTGTAAAAACTGAGTGCTACCGCGCCCCTTCTGCTTGTGACCGTCACAATGACACATTTTTCAATTTTAAAGACAACAACATAACAAACGACTTTGCAACATAACCAAACAAAACCAAACAAAACAAAATATCAAGCATTCATTAATTTTGTTTGCTTTCAACAGTCATTTTCTTTTAAAACTCAACATTAATTAAAATCATAAACAAATTGTAGGTTATGTAGTTTTTTAAGGTTAAATTTTAACCTAAAAATAAAATTTTTCAAGTAAAATCATGCGAAATTTGTTAAAAATAAATAAAAAGGTCACAGGTAACAACTTTTTGTGTGTTAATTATAAAAAAAGAGAATTCAATGATGCGATAAATTTGCACAGTCATGAATTCTGTTGGCTCGCGCCTGCTGATGACGAATTAAACGCGCACCGGTCGTCCGGGATGATTTTTTCATTGAGCGCTGTGATTGCAAAAAAATACACGCCGATTGTGAATTAAATATCGCGCCGCCATGCGTGGCAGGCAACCCGTACGCACGCCACGTAATATCAAAATAAATACGAACATTTTTACCGAGTTGCGCAATTTGCAAAATTTTCCGAAACACACAGACGGCGTCCTCGACTCGAGTCGTAAGTGAATTTCCGACAGCAGGCTCGCGTGATATATGCTGATGCCGAATTAGAACATTTGAACATTACGCCCGCCGCCGTTATTAAATTATCTCCGTAATTACCGGTTCACGTCTACGCAACGATGTTTCCACTCCGGCGTTTGTATTTGCACATTGCACGACTCACACCAGTCCTACCCCTCACCAACTATACCTAGGCTATGACACACGTGTATCCCAAATGCCGAGCACAAGCAAGATACACGTGGAATATTTGCTCATTCGTGTGCATGTCTATTATATTTCTCATTGTACAGGACAATACGCTAAATTTAGTTTGGAGTTTTGAGCTATTTGAGGCATTTAGCTACAAAGTTACCGTATTGTTTTAGTAGTTTATTTTGTTTGGATACTTTGATTTGAGGTTAAATGAAATTAGGGTTATGTTTGGTTGTGTTTTGGGTTAATTGTGTTCAGACGCTGTTGTTTGCGAGTTGTGAACAGATTGTATGAATCATATTAGCCCGACATGACTGGTGAACACTGGAACACAACAATCGACTAATACGAATGTGATCGAGCGGAGATATTCGGCGACGATATGCTTGTGTCGCTTGTAGCGCGATGAGATATTGCCGACTGGCGGCTGCATTATCGACTTACACGGTTCAATTGAATGTATCGTTTGATATGTCGGCGCGAGCAGCGAGCGAACAAAAGCGGCATTGTTTTGCGCGCGCGAATCGGCGGTGACGAGAGACAATTGATTGTTATTTATAGCACAGGGCGCGCTGCGATGCGCCTACGATTATTTCTCATTCCTCTCAACTCTCAAGGGATGACAATCAAAATGTTACAAATGGAGCAATAAAATGTCCAAACGCGTGAAAATTTCGATAGCTCTATGTAATTTTACCAAAACAACGGTAAATCTTAAACTTAACCTACAATTTTACACATATAACCTAAAATTATACACACATAACCTTAAAGTTTAAAACAAAACAACAAAAAGCTGCATTAGCTATTAAACTTATTCAATATGTAGCTGTGTTGTTGTGTAGTAGAGAAATTGTGTGTTGCGTCTTGGTGGAAATAAGGAAAACTGGTAAACTGGCAAAACTTTGCTCTGGCAACTATTGAAAATTTAATTTATCTTCTTTACGATGCAAATATGCCTCCTAATAGATAAATTGTTAACTTAAATGAACGACGGACGAGACGAAGTGTGTTGAACTTTATTTTTTATTAAAAGCTTAATATGTACGCGTGGAGTTTGGCGCAGCCAGTAAAGTTGAAGTAGCAGTCAGTGGGAAGGAAGTTGCGGGCGCTCGCAATATTTGTCGAGGGAGCTTGGAAAAGAATGATTTAACCGCGGACGAAAGAGCGAACGGTCGGGATGATTAGGCAAGTTAAAAAAGTTTCCAAAACGCCGGGGTGTGCGTAATGAGTTTACTTACTACTTTACTACTTAACGATCTGTTCAACGCGTCTCTGCGTCCGCGGAAAATAAAAAAGGGGCAAGCTTAATGCTACTCTAACGTAGAAAAGAACCAAGAACAACTTGAACGAACTGAAGAAGAAGTAGAAGTAGATGAAGGAGAAACGTTGCGTAAATTTCGTGCAACGAATGCCAAAGGGTCGTCGTGGCATTGACACAGGATACAAGGTAAAACATTTTATCACTTTTTTTAAGGTTAGGATTTGATCAGCTAGGGTTATCTAAAAAAATCTAAAGCTCTATTGTTTTTACGACACTTTGACATTATATCTTCCAAGTTTGTGTTTAGTTTTCTTTTAATTTTGAGGTTAAAATTTATTGGTTATACACCGCCGCCATCTTGTCGTAATTGCCAACTTGATCTGGTTGGGTTGGAGCATTAATACTTAAATCATAACAAAGCGGGCCATAACGCCCGCTCGCTTGAGATTAGTTTAATTGCTTTATATTCTAACGTAGTTCGTAATAATAGCAGATAACTGCGCATCGCCCACACCTTGACGGCGCATGCATTTGCGCGGGTCATACGTATAATTACTTCATGCATAAACAACAAGGATTGCACGCTCGAGAGGTGTTGCTCGCTTTAAAGTTTCCATATGCTGTGCAGACTGAATATTTCGATGAACGCACAAACACGCTTCTTAATTGAGTTATAAATGGACGTATTAATTGCGAGTATCTTAGCGCTAAGCGCGTTATGAACCTTAGGGGCGCGCCCGAACCATTACGATAATCTGTGCCACTTTCCCAACAGTCGCAGTGGTGGATCTAAGGTGAGCTGAGGGTTGAGTAAGTTTTGGTCCGGCCAGACAGCGGCGAATTTAAACGGACGCTATTAAACAAATCCGATGTTGTAGTCATTCGCGGTTTGAGTATCATTGGGGTGTCGTTGGTCGTTGGTGCAAATCTCTAGCTACTTGTGGCGCACGAGTCCAATGTTTGCACGACCGCTTATTATTCGTGTAATATTCGTCCCTTCTGTGCTTTCCGTCCTCTGACCAGCCAGATGCTTTAATGCTATTAATAACTTTGTTAATCGGGGTAAATATACATTTATTTGATAGAATTCGTAGTTCCAATTCAACATAACCTTAAAGCACAACCTAAAAACATAACCAAAATTTTAGGTTAGAATATCAACCAGAAGAAAAACGCATTGTAATCAATTACAGTTCTAAAATGTATTCATGCATGACACGTTTTCTTCCGGTTAGAAAATTGTGGAAATTCGTGAAATTGTGGAAACTGTGGAAATCTGGTAATAGTTCGTTCGGCGCGCCAATATTCGTCTGCTTAACGAAATGAAGTGAATTAAATTAAATTACACAATGCTGACTTTTTCGGGGCGTCTTTTGCCGGTTAGGTTTGTGCATTGATCATCAAAAAATTAGAATTAATTCCGGGTCATATACACTGCAAACGAACGCGGTTGAATTCAGCTTTTTTCGCTTCATTTTTTCCCTGCTGCCAACAGCTTCAACTCGCTCGTTTTCATACATCGTTTTCCGTCGCGTCAGCGGTATGCTACTATGGCGGAATGCGGATGTGCGAGGGGGGTGGTTTCACCCACACCCGCTATCACCATAGTCAGTCGCATTGGGCCGTGTCGGCATCCGCAACTTCTGTTTGCGGTTAAATAAAGAATGAGCGACTGCCGGATTCATTATTGAAGAGCCACCTGTACAATACCGCAGCATTCCGAGCCCCCCATCGGTCCCCAAGGAGAGACACCGCCTTCAAGAAAGGACAAGCTTTTATTTCATCAAGTATGCATGTTGGGTTGCAGTATTTACACGCTACTAACAGATTCTGGTTTTATGAGTGTCAATTTTCGTTCTACATCTTGTCAGGGTTTAAATCTGACGATGATGCCTCTACCCATCGAGTTACGCGCCAGGTCCTATTGGTCTTGTAGGTTATGTGGGTGTTAATATAGGTTGATGTGAAAGTGCTTGAAATGGTCCTTGTATGGCAAACAACAAGAATGCATTAGTACGACAAACGTAAATTGTGAGCACGTTGCAGGAACGTTGCGTTGTTATTGTGTGAGCTTTTGGATGGTGGCGGCAACGGGGGGAATTGTGTGTATGAGGGGGCGGGTGGCGGTGGCATAATATGCGGGTTGAAATACGAGCGGCGAGGCCGTGCATGAATGCAAATTCCGGCAAAACATACCCTCGCGACTCTCGGTGACAGCGCTAGATAGTAGTCGTAATATTTTACGGAATTTTCATCTGTTCCTATCAACGAACCGAACGCGTCGCGCCGCCCCACGGTACTCAGCGTCGTTATCCACGAATAAACACTACAGCGGGTTCAAAAAAAAACTTGACAACTGATTTAATAGCAACGTAAAAAGGTTAATCATAACCTTCAAATTTAATTTGTACTTTTTTTGATCTAAAACAATCAAATTGTTAAATATTAATTTGTTTAATATTTACTATAATTCGATATCACACAAATAATTGATGAAACGCATAATTTTCGTCCAAACAATCGATGCGATAAATAAATTGAGAAATTTAATTTGCATTGCGCATTGCGATTAAACGATTAAACATTCATTAATTCAACTCGGTTTATTCTCTACGCAAAAATTATCGAAGCATTTTGTTGCAATCGCAATTGCAATTGCAATTGCGTAGTTTTAATGCGGGTAAAACACGAATGAAAACTGAAACGAAAAATTGAAAACGATAAACAATGAAATTTTCATTTACATAACAATATTTTTATTCATGATATTTCCAATAAATGTAATATATTATTAAATTCATTGAATAAATACAAAGCCAAAACAAATAGAAAATAATCACAATAAAATTTCACTGCTTTTACTACAGGCATTAGTAAATATTTATTAATTTATTTGTTTTTACGGTCAACACATCAAAAATCAAACACAATTGAGGTTATGACGTCAATGTATGCAACTTGTATGACATATCAATTCGTTTCAATGTATTTGTGTCGCATCCTGTGTGGTTGCAAAAACACCCTCACGACAGAACCAACGAAAACGAACAGGCATTTATTATCGACTCGAGTACAGGGCGTGTTTTATGCCACGCTTACAAATACAGACCGCAGTTTAGTTATTATATGTTATTTATTATTTGTCTGCGGCACTGCGGCACGATATGGAAATTACAAGAAATCAAACATATTCTTCTGTTTTTTTTTCTTTAGGTTATGTTTACTTGTCACAATATTCGTGCATTGTGCATTGTATTGTTTGTCGCTTGTTTTCCAATTACAATTACATTTACAGTTATCGCTTACATACGCTGAGTCAATATACGAATGAGAATTTGAAGCGAACGTGAATATTTGCGTTTAATGCGAAATGAGAAATTATGCGTTTGAACAAACATGTATAAATCAAATGGTTGACATACTGTCGTACAACTAGTCACAACTAGTCACAACTGGTTGAGAAGTGGGGTTATGTGATATAAATTGTGAGGTTAAGTGAGGTTATGTTGTGTAGTAATAGTAAAAACAAAGCTTTTTATGACTTTTGTTAGTGTTTTTATACTTTAGAAAGTTACACCTTACAATTAAATAGTTTGATGGGTTTTATGGTTCTTTTGTGATCGTTTAGTATGACATACGGCAGTTGGAGTACCGACAGTTTTTCGTAATGAGCCATCTTGTCGCTTTTACGAGTGTATCGTACCTGTTGATCTATTCCGTGCGGTTGTCGCGTTGTCAAATTACTTCATGATGCGTACAAGGCTAGGTCAGAACGCCGCGCAGAACGCCATCCAGA
Organism: Atheta pasadenae; assembly: GCA_030264155.1. NCBI lineage: Eukaryota > Metazoa > Arthropoda > Insecta > Coleoptera > Staphylinidae > Atheta > Atheta pasadenae. The sequence goes on along the minus strand of JARJDS010033829.1, from coordinate 39,019 downwards.
TCACTTGCCAGCGTAATGATTGAGCCGTCCTGATGAAGTCATGTACTCATGTTGATGAAGATGAATTGACTCCAAAATAGACGATAAGTAGATTAATAGATTCATTTAAGCTGTACATATTTGTTTACTGCGATTTTTGAGCATTTAGTGTATATTTGGTTGCATACCAAAGATTTTAACCTCAACCTCTAACTTGTTATTAATGAATGATTGGTGTTTGATTGCGCATGCGCAACAGTTGAAAGTTGATATCGTATAAGTTTCTTTAATATTGTAACGTTATTTCAGTTGTTTGCAAAACATTTAGTATTGAAGTTTGAGTTTGCATTGAGCTTGATGCGGTGTCACATTCGGTTCCCCCGTGAATAAATTTTGCTTTTCGTTCGAAGCGGGCCGCTTCGGTAGCCGTGATTCACCCTCGCATCGACGCAACCGTCAGGGCTGACATTCCGGGCAGTTTAACTTAATTAAGACCGATACGACGTCCCATTTGGTATCGCCTCCACTGGCATCGCATTGCGTTGGCGCCGCTATCGATTAAGCTGCGCGCGAGCTCGCGCGGCATCGGAATGAAATCGCTCGCGATTTGCAATCATCGTGATCCCTGACCATCCATCGCATTAAAATTTCCACAAATGCACGCGCGCCGATTGCACCATAAACGTTTCATTTATTTCGCGTTGGTGGTGCGTGAACGTGGGGCGGTCGTGGGTATCGATCGCACTAACCCCGAAATCAATATACGGTTAATCAGCATCGGACCAAGGCTGCAAATCGCGCCAACATCCATTTGCATGCGGGCGTGCGTTGCATGTACTCGCATAATCGCTATCGGGCTCGACTGCTCGGTCGTAAACCGCCTCGTATACAATAATAATTAGGCCAAATTAAGTGGTCAATCAGTCCTGGCTGGGCAATGTTCGTTTTCGTAATGAAATCGTCCACTAATTGACTAGCGCACTCGCCATTTGCAATATTTTGATGCGCCGTTGGCAATAAAATTGATTTGCAATGATAGGATTGAACTGCGCAACCATTCGAGCAGATAACACCAATTGTGGTAGTAAAAATTTAAGGTTATAGCATCCCGATGAAGCGTAGGCAACTTAATTTACATGCCAGTGTGTGTGTTGTTGGTGTGAGTGCCGTTGTGGGGGAGCATATTTATAGAAAATTAAACGTTCTGAGTAAATACACTCGAAATTGGCGTTTCGAAATTTAGAATTTCGTGTTTCATCCTTTTCTCCTTCATCTGCAGCATGCTGCGGCGACGATGATGATGCGCCCGTTGCTCGCATGCTTCATCTCCATATTGGTGCACGTCATAAATTGAAAAGACCAGCGCAGACTTTTGAAACTTTCCCATTTCGAATATTATTATACTGAAACAGCGGGCTTATCCGCAGTTCGCGTGCACCTATACACCCTGCGGTGGTTCATGGCCCACCCTTTCGTGCGCCGCCGCCCTTTCCGCCCTCAATCTACATCGTGTGCTATATAACTGTCGGTTGGTTCGTTTCGGTAATTTGCAAAAAAAAGCGAGACGAGACATACAAACCGGCGAAGTGAGCATTGAGTACGGGGGTGTGCGCGGTACGTCGGGGCGGGTAATGCATGCGGAGTGTACTTGTATTTCCAAAATTGCATTACGCAAGTAAACCGGGCCAACACAGGCCCAACTTTTTCGTAATATTTCAACGAATCGACGAAATGCGCTTGACGAGCCCAACGCTCTTTGATGTTTCGACGAGGAAATTATAAAACGCACATTTTTACGTCCCTTAGATGAAAAATAAAGTAATATGGTAATGGCGATGAAGAGTCAACTCACTTAGGTATTTATTTTTCAAATTGATGCATTAAACTCATTGAATTTGAGTTCTTTTTGGAAAATTTTAATTGAAATGTACAATGGGTTGCATATAATAAACCTAAGTTTTGAAATTATTTTAATAAAAAAATAAATTCAGACACAAACAGAGCACAAACTACTCAGACTACTACCCAGCGAGTATTAATAAATGGAATAGCAACCACCACCCCGATGCAAAATTATCTACGCGTATCGAATCCCAGCAAATAATTTCGAATATGGGTTGGATATTGCGCTCGTTCGAAAATAGGCTGAGAAACAAAAAGTATTGGAATTTGATGTGTTGCAGGCCCTCGGCTCATCCGCGGGGGGTAGTTTATATGTACAAATGAATTTTCACACAGTATCATACAGAAATACTCCCACAAAAAGCAAAAAAAAAACACTAAATTAATCTCAAACAAAACTTAAGAACCAAATAATTCAACTAACCCTAAATAAATATTTGTGTTACACTTTATACTCAGCTTAACTTTAAGTTGGATTAAGTTTTTTTGGAGTTTTTCCGCATCCAGTGTGTGTGGAACGCATTGCATGGGTTTTGGCTAGGCGGGGGCGGAGGCGTCGGTGGCCGGATTTGCGATACGGGCCCTTGAATACTCAAACAAAATTGCATGTCGTATAGATGTGGGCTATTTCGGGGATTTATAGTGATAGCGTTTTCGAGCTAAAGCCGCAATCGGATTCGGTTCGACCTTACTATATTTCGAGACGCAACCGACGCCGCCCGCCGCCGCCGCCGTCGGCAGCTAAGCCGCCCCGCTCACTCGACAGCGCTCCCTATCGCACTTTACGCAAATGAAATCGGGCTAAAAGTACGAGATAAAACGCGGAAGCCGCACATTAATTATTTTCAATCCATTTTCGACTGGTCTGTGGGGCTAATCTTTTACTTTTGTTGTTGACCTTCATAAAATATGCTTGTGTCTTTATTTCACTATAAATTTACATTGCTTTTAACTTAAAACATCATCAAAACACTATATAATTTAATATAACTGTTTTGATTTTTTTTGACTAAAAATTAAGTTTAGTGTATAACAAGTTGCATACAATGGTAGTCCATTTATTATGGTTTTTCAATTGTATTGTATCGTTAAGAATTGTTAAGTAAAAAATCTTAAGATGTAATTAATACCCGTCAGTTACAAAATTAGTAAGTTAGTGAATAATTTACAGATTTCTATGAATTAAGTTGCAATTGGAAAATATGCAGCACTATCAATTACTCATAATTTGTCATATCGTAAATTTCCTCCCATTCTTATTATTAACCGTCCACTTTTCCACCCTTTAATAATTTTGTGCTTTGGCGTAATTTGTCGAGTTTCTGTTATTGATTACAACGTGCGATATTGCCGCACAATACGCTCGTTTTTCATCAGAACAACTCGAGAATATTTTTACTTCAGACATGTATTCTGGAATTTTATGTTTCACTTCCGTTTAATTTTACATACCACCCCAAACCCATTTGGTTATTATTTGTTGTTTGACGTAAATTACTAGCCTTTAACTTGGCAGAATAATTATGATTAATATATTTTAAAATATATGCAACCCAATGTGCATTAAAACAAAAAAAACTTTAACATTTTAGTTTGCAATTTGTAATCGTCGAAAATTTAATTATTACTCAACAAATGGACAAAAGTCTGCAGCAGAGTAATAACAATACCCATTTATTACGTTTTGAGTTTAAAGAAAATTACTTTGAAATTAATTTTCACGCTGTAGTTGTAACAATCAAGTAAGCAATGAATAAACAGTGTTCAAACAATTGATTGAACACAACAAACGCAAGTAAATGTAAGAAAATGTAAAGCTCACTAGATTTAACTAAAAACACGCAACCTTACACACATATTTAACCTTTGCTTCAATTTACAACCCCCCTCAACCTTCTCTAACCTTAACACGAATTTTATACATTCTTCCTTCTCGCTTCTTTCGGTATCAACTGTTCATTATTCTATCTACTTCTATCTAGTCCTTGTTTCACAATGTTTCGTTTTTTCTTCATTTTCTTACGTTTTTGCTTCGTCGGATTTGGTAAACTTTACGCGCCCGCCGCACGATTGCGTGCGGGGCTTGTTTGGGCGCCGACAATGCGCGATAGACCTTTATCTGTCGGATCGAGTGCGAGTCCGTTGAGGAAACTCGCACGTGGATTGACTCCGCGCCGCAGCGTCGTGGCTTGTTCTCTCTGCAACCGACACCCGTGGGTGGTGGCGGCGGCAAAATCATTCGATTGCGGGCACGTCTCAGCGGGTGATCTTCTGATTTCGAATGCCGGGATGCGTTTCACTGCTCCACAACCAAGCACAATTCTTATTGTTTTAATATCTTCCGGGAATTGGTTGGTAGAGATACATTTTTTGAGCTGTGCACCCTCTCGAGACTTGAAGAATTTAATATTTAACGAATATCTCAATATCTTACACTTGACAATACATACAATGTGTTTAAAGTAAAAATAAATATTTACTTACCTTATTACTTCAGCATTAAGTTTAGGATTTGGATTTTAAGGTTAAAAATTTAGGTTAAGTGAGGTTAAGTTAGGTTAGGTATTAAAATTTGTTGTTTATGTTGGTAAAATGAACACAACTACATTTTGGGTCAGATTAAAAATATGTTTATTGCTTTTCGGGGCTAAAATGTGATTAATAATAGTAATAATCACATAAGAATGACAATTTAAAAATATCATCATGGTATAATACGTATGTATAATATATGCTCTCTAAATTTTAAAATACATGCATACGCTATATTCACTTTTAAATAAGTCTAGCATCTATAATTCTGTTTGTCGTTAAACGCCTAAAAATGGTACGGTCGCAGAGTAAGTTCATCAACTATGGGTACGCGCAAAAATCGAAAAACCAATAAAAAACACAATGCTCACGCTTATCGTCGGACACGAATCCGGAACATCCGGCTCGTGCATATTCCCATCCAAATGCGAAATCCCAATCCTTACCCTCTCCCAGTATTTCCTCAGCATTTCCCCAACATTCCAAGCTCGGCCGCGTGTTTGTCAACATGTTTGCTTTGCTCCGTCGTCGTCGTCAGCCCTCGCTTAATCGTCCTTTTAATATTATTGCTATGCTCCGAAATGTTTCGTTTGCCTTTTGGGACGTGTGACGATTGCTCGCCATTATTTGCTGAATTACAATGTTTTGCAGTCGCAGGTTTTTTTTTCTTTTGAGTTTTAGTCGCGTTTTATTTCGAAAGCCTAGTTGCCTGTTGCGTACGTAAAACTCGCGCAAGGTTAAAATGTCGAAAAATGTAGAGAAGTGAAACGTTTTCTTCATTTTCTAATTGTCTAATTGTCTCAAATTTTCGTTCATTCAGGTAATTGTAAGTGAAATTTTTTGCTTTTAATTTTTTTTAGTTATTCTTTACATCCTTGCTTAGTAATATTAGTTTTATAAATATTTTTTGGTGTATATTATTAAGGCTGCGACTAGTTTTTACTTTCTTTATTAATTAATTTGTTTAATTTTTAATTTTGTCTGTTTCCATTCGTTTCCTTCCATGCCAATTCTTATTCGTTTACGTTCCAACATCCACATAGCGTTCGTCAAAAAATGTTAAGTTATCGAAAAGCTCGAAAACGGGTTTGGACACCCTATTAATTTTGGCTATCACCCTTTCGGTAGCTACAAAAATCGTCGAAAACAAGACTATATCATATCAATTACTGTGTAGTTTTCACAAGGTATTGCTTCAATTTTACATGCGCTTTTACTATTTCAGCGTGCATTTTTTACTAATCTCAGATTTAAATATTGTATATAATTATTTTAGGAGTTTTAAAATTTGTAGTTTCTTTCAACGCAACCGGAGCAATTTAACAACTCATCATCATAATACGTGTTCCACGCATGTAGAGAGAAATTCTACGAGAATTTATAGCATGCATTTCGTGAAATCGCACATGGCACGATAAAAAATTCTTCTTCCGCATCATTCCTAAACATTCCCGAAACTAAAACACCGTAAACTGAACAAAATTCAATAAACAAATCAATGAATTACACGTTCGGGGATTGCATTCAATTGTTTTGCCAATTCACAATCGCGAATCACTTCCACGGCCGCCCACTTATCGCTAGACTGGTTGGTGGAGTATTGAAATAAAGATTCGCCGGAAGCACGCAACGTATCGCCGCCCGCGTATGCACTTCACTGCGATGCCACCCGGCTCTCAACCACCCTCTTCCCACGCGGCGCGCCGACATAATCAATACCATCATCATGCGAAACCGTTTCCATTCGAATCGAACGCCATTGCATCACAAGACGTCGATTCTCCTCATCGCAGCAGTAGTTGTGCGCAAAACGTATCGAATATGAGTTTCAAGACTTGCTGTTCCACCCCCCGAGCAGTTTTCCAAGCAGCGCACAAAGTGTCAAAATGATCGGCTGACCGTTGTTTGATAAAAATTTTATTAAAAAAGAACGTCTGGCATGTGTCAATTTCCTCTCTCGCCCAATTCTCAATTGATTCACGTTTTGCTTTTTATATTCACAAATTTAACATTGAATATTCGAACATCTTGACTTCATCACTTCCAAATCTCAAAAGCTCGCATTTTATATTTTTCATTATTTTTTTTTGGTGAAAAAAAAAACATGATATTTTCAAGATTTGGAACGATTAACATTGAACATCGTTTTATATCGTTAAGTTTTGGGGTCGTTTAGCTATTAAACATCCAGTACATCCAGTTATGTATAAGGTATAAGGTGTATCAAAACATCACATAAATAAATATGGGTTACAAATACCACAGACAATTGTAATTAGTAGTAGCTTCCATCAACGAAATAAATTTCACGAAATCCATCCTAACTACACTCCTCTTTTTGTGCGAGTGTAAACTAGCGCCATCTGGTTAAACAAAAAACAAAACACGAAACACTTAACCATATCATTATTTCGTTATTATACTCTTAAATGCTTCATTTTTGGTTATCTTTGTTAGTTTTGTTATTTACTACGGTTAATATTGACTAGGGCTTGTTTAAAACACTCCATCACTTATTTTTTCATCACACCATCAGTTGGTGTGCACATAACCTCGCAAAACTTTACGTAACTTTCCATAACCTCAATTCAAAACCATTCCAATCTCAATTTTAAACTTTCCACATGCTGAACCTGCCGTTTTCTAGCCTTAGGTTGCAAATATTTAAATAATGTAAATCGGAATTTTATTAATACATTACGTGTGTATATGAGTATGAAATTATACATATATTTTGGGTGAACCATAAGACGATCGATGAAAGATCTATGTTTAAAATATTAAATAATTGAATTGCGGTGCAATCAATGATTCGTTGTATAATATTGGCCATTTTTTAAAAAGTTTTTCTCCTTTTATAAATTAATATCAATGCTTTCGCTTGCTTTTTTATTACTATTCATCACACTATTCATTTGCCTACTCGTTTCGCCTTAACTAAACATATCTCACTAGTAATATCGTTACTTTTGTTGTCGTCTATGAACAAACAGTCTATTGGTCTTGTGAAAATTGTGCTTTTTTCACTGGTTATACATGACTAGAGCATTAATCACCACAATCACCTAAAACCAAACCAAAACTGAAACAACATGGAAAAAATACTCAACGCGTTCCTATTGTACAGGTCGGTGTGGTTTGCGGTTATGTACGGCTTAAAACCTTAAGTTAACCTAGAAAAAAAGCTCGACGGTTATTACTGTTTGCTTTCAACTATTGATCATAATTTACGAATTGACTTGACTAAATTTTGTATGTCATACATCTCGAAACAAACACGGGTTCGTTGCCTAACGTTTTGTAACGTTGGGGCAAACATTCTCATTGTGTAATTTTACGTACATGTAGTATTTCTTTTTTGTTTGTTTTTAAGTTAAGCGTTTGAAGTCAATATTGCTTTTTATTGCCGATTTTCTCTTCACAATTCTTGCGATACTTGCATTATAGTTAATTCTCTTCAGCGTCTGAATCGCCATCATCTTTATCTTTGTTGATGGCACCAACGTGCGACTGACACGCAGACTCTTGATGCTTGTTTAGGTACGATTTGAGCGCGAAAGTCTTATTGCAAGTCGTGCAGCTGTAGTTTTTGTCCGATGAATGCGTTTGCATATGAGCGCGTAGATTACTACGATCGGCAAATGATTTACCGCAATGCGCGCATCCGTAGGGTTTTTCACCGGTATGGGATCGTAGATGGCCTTGTAGCAGCCATGGACGCGAAAATTGTTTACCGCACACCCCACAACTGTGCGCGAGTTTGTGGGTGAGCACGTGCATCGCTAACGCGGGCATGCTGACGTAAGCCTTACCACAAGTCATACATTTTTTTGCCATTTGCGAATCAAGACTGCGATGGGTTTGCTTATGTCGCGACAGATTGCTAGAGGTGGCGTATTGTTTACCGCATTCTGTACAACGGTAGCGGTGTTTGCTGCTTTTGGCTTCAGGTGGTGATTCTGGTTCTACGTCCTTGCTCGAATCATCGGGCTCATCAACGTCTTCATCTACTACTGCAAAGTATCGCTGGAAACAAAAATTTAACTTTTAGGATGTGTCTAAGTTATAACTAAACTAGTAGATCATAGAGGGCGCTGAAAGTAAACTACTACAACCGGTTTTAACTTACCCTTTTACTATTCTTTTCTTCTTCTTCATCCATATCAACTTCAATTTCAACATCAACACCTTTCTTATTATGATTTCGGTGTTTGTGATTATTGTTATTGTTCATCAAACGACGTTTTCGATTACTAGCTGCACCGCTTTGACGCCGTGGTCTTTTATCCTTGGTAGATACATTGGGCGTACTGCTCGTCGAAGTAATCACACTCTGTTGTCGCGTTTGTCGTGGACTGACAATCACTGTAGAAGCTACAGCCATCTCTACGTCGATCTCAACACCATTAGTTTGAGTGCCAGCATTTGTAGCATATTGTTGGTACACTGCGTCAGGATCAGGTGACATAGGTAGAATCATAATGTCATCATCGTTGTTTTCTCCAGGCTCTTCTGCGATGCATATTTGAATGTGATTCTCCACATCCGATGAGCATTCTGAAGTTGGTGGCGTTGGAGCTGCTGGCACTTGAACCACATAAACAATCGGGGACTGATATACTAGCTGGTTGTTCTCATCCATAACAGCCATGGGCTGTGCTTGGCTAAGCGGTTCTGGCGAGAGCGGTCTGTAAGTGTACGAAGGCGATGATGGACGCTCTTCGGTATCGGTTGGAATACCATGGTGTATCGTAACCACCCCAGGTGCTTGTAATGGCGGCAGGCTTTGTGATAACGAAAGCAAGTCATGCGCCGCCTCAGTTTCGGCGGCGCTGCGTGTGCTGAATATTGGTATACCGCCATCGGTGGTTTGGGTGACGATCTCTTCACCTCTTGGTTGATTGTTTTTTGCTACCAATCGATTTTCAGGCAGACTGGTATCAATATGTATTGTAATACTTTCTTGGGGACATGATGGATCAATGTTCAGTTCTTCAAATTCTGTTGAGTAACCTGCAAATCAAATTGATTACAAATTATAAACTTCTAGTTAGTATTTTTCTAAAATATGTTGGGGTTATTAGTTATTACAGATTTCAAGTGTAAATCCACAGCAATTACATTGGTCACACATTGTTGATTAATTACGAAAACTGTTGATTTGCATGTGACAACATTTATGACACTTGTTTGAATTAAACTGATAGCCAACTTGGTTTTTTTTTGAAACATTGATTTTAATGTTTCGTTTATTATTAATCACTGAAAATGGACGGATCATTAATCGCAGTGCATTATGATGAGAAAACGCGCAACCGGTAAGCTGCCATTGTGCATGATTGATTTTCGTTTCGGCGATGCCACTCGTTACCACCATTTGTTACCGACGTTACCGGAGGACGAGTTTGGTATTGATTGCAGAATGAAGAGTGAATTTAACCCCCTGCAGGTGTTTGTTCTAGATTGTGTGATTGGGGGCCACTTGACGCTTCCGCCGCCCCAAAAACTTCTTTTATCTCCGCGCCACTCGAACGAATTCGCGTGGCGTGCGCTGCATGCGCTCCTTCTCAAAAAGAGGATTTTCTGCGAGTCCATGCCAGAAGTACGCGCTGCGGACGACGTCGAGTGCTTTCTTGGAAAGCGGCGCACGTAATGCCCGACACTGAAAGCCGCTTTGAGAGTGTTTGTTCTAGCGTAATATTGCATCCTGCGGCTCGGGCGTCGCGGCGAGAGATCTTGTTGCGAATGCAAAGCTGTCAGTGTGCGCAGCGTCTTCCCCTTACGTCTCTCTTTACCACGAATTCAACTAGCAGTCTATATCGTTTACGTTTCCTTCGCATTAAGGAACGTTTCCAAAGAATACCATATACTGGTTGGTTACAAAAGTTTTGCAGACAAATGCAAATACGTAGCAGATAATGTTAGTTTTTAATTTTTACGAAATTTTAGGAGAACGTTTTTTTGATACGAAATTGAAATATTTTGTGTTGACATTTGGTATTATGAACTTTGATGATTTTACCCCATTGCTTAATCCTTACTTTTGCTTGATGTATTCGCTTTCAGATGTATGCTCGTTTTGGTTGCTTACAGTATTCGTCTCGTCGCCATCTCGCCCGCGAGCTGTGTGTGCGCGCCCTGACGCCACTTCACATCCGCCCGGCGGCCATGTTGGGCGAACAAGTAGCAAGCAACAAGTAGCAAGCCCCACTTTATCTCATTATTAATTTAGTTTTACGCATAAATACGGAAGGCGAAATTGTCGAGGACGCTTGCGAAGCGACTTGAACTTTTCGAACTCCGACAAATCCTATCGTTCGCTTTATTCATGAAAATTACATTCAAAATTGAGAGACAAAATACACTTCCTACATATTTTAATTCCCCAACCAAACCAAAGAAATATAACCGAAAAATTATGTACCTACTACTTTATTTAATTAATGAAACCTGATTACGCTTATTTTTTGTCTCAAATTTTTTTTTGGTAAACGTTTTTGACACTAATAAATTGCATTGTTTGTTTAGACTGGCGATAATCAACATAATGAGTTGTCGTATGTCCCATCGTCTTGTACAAATGGCAATGTGCGGTAAGTGGTTTTATCAAATTAGATTATTTATTCCCTGCGGGTGCAAAACGTAAGAAACGCAAGACACAAAAAAAATTGTAACGGCGGTCGTTCTTTACTCAGCGTTAACGTTGGCAACGCTCACACTTAGTTACGTCCGTTTTGTTCGCGCGTTTACGCCGTCGACTTCGTTTGCCACATTTATTATATTACGCGGATCTGTTATCTCTATCCCATTGCGGTGGAGACGTCGGCGATGGTGGCGGCAAGCGAATAAAGATAAGGAGGCGCTGCGAGTTGCGCTACGTAACAAGATAATGTAACACGTGTGAGAACGCTCGTTAAATTTGTACCTCTAGAAATATATTATATAAAGTTGGTTACAAAACATCTTCTATTCTTCTTCAAGTCTCCAAGTTAGATTGAGTATGTTTACAAGAATCAGAATCATGTTATAACTATTGATTCGTTGAAGTTAATTAAATTCTGTAGGTTTTCTTTGATCATTTTAATTATAACTTCGCCATTTTGAATGATATTTGTTTTAAATTTTTATTTGGAAGAATATAATGTTCTATTTTGTGTAATTGTTATTTGGAAAACATAAATATTTGCAGTTAAAGTCAGTTATTTAAGGATAAATACAGTAAATAAGTTAATAAATAGGCGTTTGTAGCTATTTTTTTGTCAGAAATCCGCCATTTTGTATCTGAAGTCTCTATTTTATAATATTAATATCTTGAAAATCAAAAATTACAGTTAGAAATTCATCATTTTCCGATTCCAACTCTGTAACTCTGCCATTTTGAATGGAAAAACATGAAAAAGGTTTTTATTTGCATTTCAACTGTTGAGCAAATATTGATAGCTACAAAAATATTTTATTTTTATTACACTCCAATACATATCAACATGGTAGGTCTAATCCGTTAGATAAGGCTTCTGAAGCCATTGAAGAACATCCACATCCATTGCAATATTCTAATTCCATAGTATGGCGAAGACACGCATCCTGTTTTGCGTTACATGATTCAACATGTGATACGTGCCGTAGCCCTGGCATAAAATCTTCATATGCGTGTTCCCAACGATGCTACACTTGTTTACATTTTTACATACACGCACACCGGGGTTCTACTAAAGGCGGAGGAGCCGGACAGCGAACATTTTACTGCCTCATAAAAAAACAAAACGAAGAAATACGTAAGTATACAAGCGATAAAACGCAAGGAAAAATTGCAGCCTTGGTAAAACTTTGTGAATACTTTAGAAGCAACTGAAAGCCTGAAATATATACAAAGCCCATTGTTTGGAAAATATCTTTTCTTTATATCCGATGTCTCAACATTGGAGAACCTCATGCATGTTTAATCAAACTAAATGATATAGATTTGTAAACATAAATTATACCATCAATTATGCAACATACTAGACGTTGTTGCTCCATTGTCACAATAGAACACAACCATCATTATTTCATTAGTTCAATTAAAATACACATGTCAGGTTTCCTTTCTCAGATTCGAAGAAAATGAAACGCTCGCTAAGTAAAGGTGGAACGAAATTTTAATTACGGCTATTGACTGGTATTCTACTTTCAACTTGTTGTACTTATACTTGTTGGTATACACGAGTCATTGCATCGATTCATTCGAGGGGTGGTCGATGGACACCCACGCCGCCTATGCGATGTATTGTTTTGCATTTTTTAACATTCTGCCATTAGACTGGCGCTGGCGTTAAATTGAGATGGCGACAGACGCGCAGACGGAATTATTACATTTTAATGTTATTCCAATGATAGCGTAGCTCTAACACAGGGCGCCAGCGGAAGGGGATGTAGTCGCGCCGGTCGCGGGGTTTGATGTTAGCGCCATCGATTTGTAATTAGCAAGCGCATGGGCTTTGTTAATTCGACTCGCAGCAGTTGACGAGTGCATTGACTAGTACAATATATATTTTGTATAGAAATATAGATAATTTTGGAAGAAATGTTATTAAATTTAGGTTTAAAATACTTTTGGGTTTATGTACTGTTGTTTGAAATGATTAGTATTAAATATTAGCATTAATAAGTCTGGGTAAATACTAATTAATTGCTCGCGACATCTGCTGATTGTTCTCAGAGTCAATAATTGCCAACTATGGCAAGGTCATTGTGAAAGGTTCACTCCAATAATTAAATGTTTGATCAGCGCGTTGGTCTTGGTGCTCCGGCTGCTTCTGCTTCCTATGGCAGTCCATCATTAATGCAAGTACCTTTGAGTCGCGTGTAATCGACACAATTGTAATTTGTAGCAGCGAGCCGCGGAGCTTGAGTAAATATTGATTGTGCATGATAAGCTCGCATTGAATGCGTAGGTGGTATCAGGAAGCATACTTACTCAATCTATTCGTCAGCGGGGTGTAGTAGGGCGGCGCAACGCAGGCCTCTGTGGGGCTTTCAGGCGCCGCTGAGCCAGCACCAGGAGCCAGAGCATCGTTCCAGCATTCGCGCTCTCTGACACTCGCTTGATACTTGTTGCTGTTTTGCTTCTTCACCATATAACACCGCGGCATCTTTCACAGATTTATTGCGTCGCGATTTGTTTATGATTAGCCGTAGTCTGCGGCGGCGGCACGAAGGACGTCGAATGTCTGCAGGTGGTTGTCGCATAGATGGTGGAACAAGTGGTGAGTGACGGGAATAGAGGTGGGTCCAAGCAACAAGTAGCAGCGAGCGATGTGCGGCGGCGGGCGGCAATACAGGAAGTCAACCCGTGCGGGGAGGAAGGAGGCGACTGGCGGGTGCAAAGCTCAGCCAACAGGTAACAATCTCCTGGCGACGACAGCCACCGCGGCGCGGCAGGACAACATCCTCGCCAGCAGGCGCTGGGAAGACGTGCGGCTGGCTTGTTTGGCGGCGGTGGTGGCGACGCACACTAACGCAACACACAGGACGCATACACACAACGACGCACACGCGGAACACTTCTTTCCGGATGGTGGACGGTTTATAGGGTTGCACTATACAGGTGGAGCAGTGTGTTTGTATGTGTGTTCAAGTCTTTTAGGGTTTTGGTCCAGTGGCACGCACTTGATTTTGGTATTTGCAATATGGGTTTGTGTTTAGTTACGCGTTGCAGTAGCGCGAACTGCTAATAATCGCCGTCATTCTCAATGTCACTGGGCGCTCGGCGTATTCGGCGCACCACTCCCTAGCTGCGAGTGCTTGCGTCGCGACGCTCGCCGCGCGCGGGCGGGCGGCGTCAAAGCAGCGCCCGCGCATGCGCGCACCCGCCGCGTGGCCTACACAATCGATCCGTTACCGACACCTGTTACCGACGACCGACTCTCTGCGCTGCACATCGATTCCGCATCCTGCTACTGCTCTGCCTGCTTAGAGTAAACACGCGCAAATGAAAACCATAACAAACATGATGAAGCGCCGAGAGCGGCTGGTGATGTGGCACAAATTTACGAATGGCAACAACTGCAATATAACTGCAGCCCAACAATGCCCGGCGCATCCACCAACAGAGTATTGCAATCTCAGCGACGAAACTGCATACACAATGCGGGTTACTGACATAAATTTTATCTGCTAGGCTTTATTTATTGATCTGAACCTAATGTTTCGTTTTTCTAAAGGTGCACGAAGGTTTTTACATCAGAAATAGTTGCGATAGTGGCGCTAACTACGTCATTACTGACATGAACACACTAGGCAGAGAGAGTTGAATTGAGTTGAGGGTCTCTCTGATCACGCACACAAACGTCGTGCGTTTTGGCAGTAACGACACGAAGCATGCGATAACCGCCACCTCATGTTCTGCGACTACACAACAAGTCGTTGGGAGCACTTGCCTCGAGGCTTTTTGGATTTTTAACAGCCGGCAAACACAAACAGCAACACCAAAATACCGCAAAAAATGTATAACACAAAATAAAACTTTCAATAACATACCTACAAGGAATACACGAATATTTAAATTCGAAACATTGGATAAAACATGTTTTGACTGAAATTTGGTTTATAGAATTCGTGTCGAAATAGCTATTATCTTCAAATTGTGGTTTTGTAAATCAGAACAATATTGCTCTAGAGCACCGAGCCAGCCGTAACACTTAGCGCTAGGTCCGTAAGGATTTGATTTCATGCATGCATAGGCACACGAACACAAACAATGCGGGCGCCATGCCAAGGTGGAGAACCGCCTCCGCCGCACACACGAAGCCCCCCCACGCAGCCGGCTATGCTGTGCGAGGTGCATACACGCCGCCGCGCGTCGGTTCCGGTCATGATCTAATTTCGAAAACACGCAAACGTCGCGGAACGCAATTCGCTTCCTCCACCTTGTGTATGCAAATTACGACTAACACTAATCATCGTCATTACCGCACTATATACGATTGTGCATCGTTAATTGCACCAAAGACGTCGTAGAACAAATGTTTTATTCGATTTATTGCGGTTACAAATTAATTTTCAACGAGCTGCAAAAAGTTATTTACATAAAAAAATCATTTTCTCAAGTAACTGTTTGGTAATTATGGTTGTTATAAAGAAATAACATTTTTGGGACGAAGGAAAACGAAAGTAAGGCACGTGTATTAAAGTATCGGCGCATTGATGAGTCCAGGCACGTTTTTCGCCCGAAGAATTCGACTTAACGTCAATTTTTCGCATGCACCGCAAAGCGGCCTCATAAATAACCCAGTCAAACAAAGTTTACTATCGGAAAAAAAGGTATAAGAAGTAATTTGCCGAAGGATTGTATCACCTTGTATAAATCACATTGGCAGATATTAGATTGAAAATGTATTCAACTCGGGTTGCTTATTATAATGAACACCATCATGAATGTTTAAAACGGAAGCGTCCGTTTTCATTTGCCGCGGCTCGCGGCCGGCTCGCACGGTTAATATATTGCGATATAGTTATAATTGGATTGAGCAGCACGATTCTAACCGGCCCGTCGGAGATGTTATGCTAATTCGATAAAGTTAATATGGGACGGTTGCGCGGGTAAGGTGCAAATTGAATTAGCGGCTGATGTATAAGAGATACGCGCGCCATTGCGTTGCCCGACGATGATGAATTCCGGTGCGGTTCTTCCGGCTCGCTTCAAGAGCAACAACCATTCGCAATCCGCTATTGCGACTATTTAATTTCGAATCTGAATTTATATTCTCAAACTGTGCTAACGCCGAGAATGAACTACCGAAACTGACAGTTGTTCTCCTGAGACTATTAACTATTTTGTGAGACATGATTGTTTCTAATTTGTAGGAATTTGACGCAGTACATATGAGACATAATATTTTATAATTATTATTAAGTTAGAAAATTATATTTTTTAGTTTTTGACTTAAAATTAAGTTATTTTAGTTGTTATGCATTTGTAATGGATGAAACTGAATTGATTTTTAACATATTTCTATTTGTAAATGAACAAACAGATGTGTTTGGTGAATTAATGAATGCATTATCAAAATTTAACGTTTGAACTTTCCGAAAATGACTTTCGGGTGTTCAGGTCATTGGAAAGCACGTCGGTTGTCCCGTGTTTATATATATTTAATGCGGCGTGTCGCATGCACGCCGAAACCATGTACCATCGTTAGATTCGAGATTAAAGGGCATAACTAAGATATGCACTTACGATAAAATCAAACGAACGCTTCGACGCCACGAGCCGGCCACGTACGTACGAAACAACCCCGAAACGCATAAATTATGCGCGCGCGGAGAGGAAACCGGCTCGGTGATCGCCTGTAGCATGCTCCTATTTATTGAATAAATGAATGGGTCCGGGACTCGTGCGCACCGTGTACGGTGCCCTTTGGGGTGCGCACACACGCGAAACCCCTTGCAACAATGTACAATGTACCGAATCGGACGCTTCGCTGCACTATGTCGCAAAGCGAAAAAAGCGCTATGCGCAACAAAGATGGTAGAAGCCATCGCAACCTTGCTATACCATCTAGGCTGTTTGTTATTCCTTTTTTTTCTCGTTGGAAATACCATGGGGTTCGGACGGGTTTTACAATTGCGGCGCTAGCGCGCACGCTTCTGTTCCTTTTCGGTGGTCGACCGACGAGCGGATGCATGTTGCATATATACAGTAGCCGTGTGTCACAAGGTTGTGTGTGCATGACTAAAAAGCGAGCGAAGAGACCATCTGCCTCGTCGACCGTGCCCGTCGCATAAAAGCAGCTTATCCCGAAAAGTCAGGTAGCATATAGCACGCGCGCCACGTGGATGCGGCATTGTCACCGCGCGCCAACAATAAAATAACAAATAACAATGAGCGTGAAATGGGAGTAGCGGTTTTTCTGTGCACCGTTTGCAACTATAAAAAAGCAACCCGAAATAAAACAGTAGAAGAGTACATACAAGTAAAGCTTTTGACATATTGGGCAAGCGACGCAATCAGTTACGCACGACAACGACATTTCCCTTCGACGCCCGTTTGTTGAATGTGAAATCGCGGCGTAAATTCGAAATGACTTTTTGTTTCGCGTTTCGCATTTCGCGAACAAATGATGGAAAGAAATAAAATGAGAATGGTTTCTTGGCGTTTGTTTTAAGGCGCAATTAAAGCGTCTTTCACGTGTTCGGAATGCTGACGACGCGCTGGGGAGAATAAAGATGAGGTGGTTGAGGAGGTGGTGGAATAACACGGAAGTCGGCGAGGGGCGCGTGTGATTTTTTTCCATGGCAAACGGCGCGAGACATTATCTCGAGAATGGCGCGGCGTACACTGGAAGAAAGCTAAGACTTGATTACATGCTTATCTCTAGGTTTAAAATGGAAATCTCTTCGTGACCTGTTACGCGGGCTCCCGGGGCGCGACTCGCAGCGAGGAAATCCAACTTAATGCGGTGAGTTACATTCGACGCAAAGACGTAGAGAGACGCCCGGGGCGTCGCGGACCCACTCAAACGTATTCGTGTATCTATTACCATTGATAATTAAGTATGGGGTTTAAATAAACCAATGTCGCGAGTAGCGAATGTAGTAGGCACGACGGCGACCGGGAAGTCGACGAAGTCGGCAACCGGGGTTAATTTGTATGCAAAGTCGGTCTCTATTGCAGATAGCGTGCACCCCGGCCAAGCTCGCACGTAGGTCTTATCGCCGCGTCGGCTGCGGATTCTCTTAGGGGCGCACGCATCGCGTCGTGTTGCTGCGGATAACTCGTTATCGTGTTATCTGCTGTGCATGTATGCCGCCTCCACACGAATACAACCTGCTCTTCATTTCGCATGCGTGATGCATGCACATTTCAGTTTGTACAGGGCAACTCAAAGAATACGCAAAGTAAATAGTAAGATTTTATTGCTTGAAACAAAACTAGGTAAATAAATTTTATATACAAGCGGTATTTGGCAGTCATATTTTAGGTTGTTAGAATTTAAGGGTAATTTCACTCCCAGTGTGCTTCTCCTCCAATTTGGTGTTCCCGCTTGCGCTTGGTAATACATATTCCTCCGCATCTGGACGGATCAACAGATGGGGAAAGCAACAATCTTTCAACCCTCCCTCCCGCTGCTCCGCACCGCGTGCATGTAAACCGTCCGGCTGTGCTTGTGGCTCGTGCCTGTGCGAGCAGGTTTCATCATCGCCCGTACTCGTTCCAACACCCCGTAGGTAAATAGCGAACGAATGAAGTGGTGCAAACACGCAAAAATGTTTTTCATTAATGTAACGCCTCGCATGCGGGTGTAAATACCAAATAAAAATGTAATTAACACCTTTATAAAAATGCAGCACCAGAAGGAAACCATACAAAAATGTTCATTATGCAAAAAAGGGATGTGAAAGGCTTGCATATCGATGGCATTGGTTGGTATTGGTTCGCATCGTGTTGAAACGCGATACTAATATGTCGTCGAACGTGGATGTCCGGCTCAAACTCGGAAGTGGATTTCCTCGCGTTGCTTGGCGCTGCTCAGGCAGGTGGTTGCAGCGAGAAGGTGGCGTATGACGTGTCTCCCCGTCGCCGCCACCACCGACGACGCCGAGCAGGCGAAATCGGAGCCCAGCAACTCTCGCGCTACACGATGCGGCACGCGCCTCGCCGTCCGGCCACGTGTTGGGTGAGGTCTCTGCAGGCGGGCACAAATCGATGCGCGGCGCATTCTCTCACCGCGCGCGCTCGTCCCCACCACCCGGAGTCGCGGGGCGCTATCAATGGCACTATAAAAGCGGCACGAGGGTCGCGCGTACCCTTCAAACGCTACGAGGGGTTCGTTTAGTTTAGTTTCGTTCAGTTTTCGCTCTTCTCTTCTCCTGTTCTCTTTTCTCTTGGTACAACATACAACAAATCGCGACGACACGCCGCAAGCCATTCGAGTCGCCGAAAAACCAAAACACCTTCACGCGCGTTGTTCATATGTTCTCACGTCGGTCGGTTCTCACATGTGGTGCGCGCATCGGTGGTGCGACCGTCTGCAAGTGTCGTCGCCGTCGCCAGCGGGCGTGAGTTGTGCGCGCAGCGTGCGATAACACTAAATCACCAGGATGCCGCGCTGCCTGATGGCGAAGAAGTGGAAGGCGTACCCGTGGCCAGAGCGACCTAACGATGCGCCAGCCACTTCTACAGCGGCGCCTGCCGCCACGCCAGAGGAAGACGACGAAGAGATCGACGTCGTCGGCGACACCACGCCGAATGCATGCTGGGCACCCAGCAGCCCCACAGCCGGCGCAACTGCACCCAGTCCGCCGCCGACGTCACCGCACGGAACCACACTCTTATACAACGGTAAGCTAGTTTCACGGCCCTTAACAATCGATATAACAAACGGGCATTTAAAAACAACTGCTTCCATTCAACCCTTCGAGCGGCACAGTGTGGCGGTGTTAAATATTCATCCGGTTTGCCACTGCCCGAATTAATAATTGATGCAACTCCGAACGCCGTACTGCGACGCGTTGAATAGTAATCTTCAATGTTTGCGACGTTTTGCGCGATTGGGGAATTCGCGTCCAGCCGATTCCTGCTGCATTAGCAATACGCGCTCGCGTTGGGGAATGAATATGTTAATAGGGTACGAGTCCCCACACGTATTTGTAATGCGAGTGGGCTGGCGACGGTCGTAAACTATCCATCGCATGCACCTTGTTCGGTTCAGGAACTGTGTTCGTAAGCAGCGCGCTGTCCGAGGACAACATCTGGATCACTCCGACGGGATCCTTTTAATTAAAATCCGGAACGACAAGATACCGACCGACGACAAGATTGGAACGACAGCTGTTTGAGAGACATGCTTGCATTTTCATAAGCGGACCGACCGATCATCAACAATTTGCAATAAACATTTGGTTATTCTCGCGTCGTCCTTAAATTTCCAACGACGGCCGTAATCGTTTTATTGCCACGTAGTGTTTGGTAGTTGGCTAGTTAGGTTAGGATTTAGTTGGAAAGCCAATTGGATTTGTAGCAACAACCCGATTACCCTTTTGCAGGCTACTTGCAAGAGCTCTCGCCGACCAGCTACACGTCCACGTTCATAACGCGCGTCGACCACCCAACGACCACGACCGGAGGCGGTCAGCAGCCGCAAACGTACGCGACGCTTCGCACCGTCAACGAAACACAAGACCTTCGTGCCGAATACAGCAGTCCGCCAGTAACAACCGCAAGGGGTAAAAAAAGTTTAGCGATGTGTTTTACGAGTACAGGAGCAGCGCTCTCGCTGCCTCCCAAAAAGAAAGACATTTACCGCCCGTACTCACTTGAAGACAAACCATCGCCGACACAAATGCCACCCCCGTCACTTATTCGTGTACCAGCTGAGGAAGATTTACATGCAGCACATGCAATACTAGACTTGAGCGCATCGACGACGGTATTTATGCCGCCACCACCTCAGCCTCCACCTGTACAACCGGCACAGCCCATGGAGGAGGAGCCCATTGACGACGAGCACATGTCGCACGAAAACCCCATCAAATCGTCCAAGACTGTAGCCTACACGTACGAGGCATTTTTCGTGAGCGACGGCAGATCTAAAAAGAAACAAGCACCTCCAGAAGAAGTCGCGGCAGTACCTGCACCCAAAGTCACTGGTGAAAAACCCAAGTACACATGTAGTGAATGCGGCAAGCAATACGCTACCTCTAGCAATCTTTCGAGGCATAAGCAAACACATCGAAGTCTTGACTCACAATCGGCGAAGAAATGCATCACATGCGGAAAAGCATATGTAAGCATGCCGGCACTAGCCATGCACGTGCTCACGCACAAACTGGCTCACAAGTGCTCAGTGTGCGGCAAACAATTCTCGCGACCGTGGCTCCTTCAAGGGCATCTGCGCTCCCACACCGGCGAGAAGCCCTACGGATGCGCGCATTGCGGCAAAGCATTCGCAGATCGAAGTAATCTACGCGCCCACATGCAAACGCACTCGTCCGACAAGAACTTTGAATGCCAGCGGTGCCACAAGTCGTTTGCGCTCAAGTCCTACCTAAACAAGCATCTCGAATCAGCGTGTCTCAAGGACGAAGGCCATCTCGAGGAAGAAGGCGAACTGCTAAGTCCAACGCGTTCACTATCACCGGAACCAAGTCGCGTGTACGCAGGCTGAGAGCACTCTTCACCGCCTCCAATGACTACATCGGCGACCACAACTCCGCAACCATCGCAAAAGAAGGCGAACAGTAAAGGAAAGAAAGGAAAAACTGCGCTAAACTAGTCGCTTCTCCTAGTATCTTAAAAGATTCCTCTCTCCGTAACCGGCCGCCCACCCCACGTCCGGTTGTGTCCGGGGGGTGGCGCGCAATCTTGGCAGGCACGTCACGTTTTGCTGGCGCGCTGCCCGGCGCGCCCGGAACGCGTCACGCCGCGGCCAAGATTAGGGCTATGATTTATACTTCGCGAACTGAAGCCTCCTCCTCAAACTCGCACCCACTTCCCTGGCCCACACCTCCCACAACCTGAAAACAACACCCGCTCCCCAAAATGCCCCCCTTTGTAAATATCCCTCCCAGAGAGATAACACATCGCAACACGTCCACTAAGTTAGGGCCCCACGGGCAGTAGATTTAAGAAATAAATTATTACGACTCTATTTAAAAGCAAAACAAAAAAACGAAAGTGAGCGAAGGTTATGTTATAAAATTTTAGATGAATTTCAATTAAGACACGAAACACAAGAGCAGAAAGAAGCAAGCAGCGAACCCATTTGTTGCTCTCTCCGGCAGATTGCATGCAAACGCCAGTGTTACACGAGTCGAGCCAGAAAGGAAAGCGGAAAATACCTTTAGAACACCATTTGGGATTGTGTGTACAGTTTAAGATGTTATCGGGCACCCCCACCCATAGTCTAATTAAGTTAATTAAACGAGCGACATTCCAAAAAAATGTTCACTGCGAACAAAAAGCAAAGTTTCACAAAACAACGAAGTTATGCAAATATAAATGCTAGTATTATTATATATAAAATATATATATTATATATATATAATATATACATACACTAACGTACTAGAATAAATAAACAAAACGGTATTAAGTGAGATTACGATAAACCAAATGAAAACACAAACGAGGCGCATGCGTGGAAAAACATTTACTAGTTTTAGTAGTGATCGCCTGTTTTGGTTTATTGATTGCTGTTTTGAACAACATTTTAATAACATTTTAACAAAATTTTAACAAATATAAGCAATACAAATTTGTGCCGACGACTAATGACAGTTTTTACTGTCACTCAACTGTACAATTGTCATTTTACCACTAAAATGACATTAAAGTCGGTCAAAGAAACATTTTAACAAAAAGCAATATTTATCATCCCCCAGATTTAAAACGCTGATAAAGTAGCGCTTTATTGGATTTCAATCTAGTCAAAAAGTCAAACAAATAAATGAAACTAGTCCATTACCTGAACGTAAAAGAAATTTTAAAAATGAAAACAAAATATTTTAACTTTTAACGAGTCAATATTTAAAAAATATTGACACAAAGCTAGTCCCGTTATGATAGTCAATTAAATTTAGTTATCTAGTTAATTTCTGCGAGGATTAATCGCATGATACACGCGCGTCATACACTAAACAAAGCAAATATGTAATTTGGGTTGCGTTTAGCAATTTTATCCGCGTCAAAACAAACAAAAAAATTGCGTACTTACACTAAAAACAAAAAAAAAAACAATGGAAACAAATTATATTTAGGAATTGCGGAAGATTTTATAATAGAGTTTATAAAAATGATTTAAGAGAAAAAAATCGACAAAAATAATATACAAACTAATTGATAACAAATGAGTAACAAATAACTTGATAAATCAACGAAATACGCAAAGTTTCGGCCGTATTTTTGCAAATTGAGAAACAATATTTAAACGTGAAGGATGTAACTTAAATTACTACTTAAATTTAATGATAATTAACAAGTAGTGAATGATACAAGCAAGTGTAACGTGCGGTAATTTATTTATTTTAGGTTTAATATTTATTGTAATTGTAATTTATTTCTTTTGAGATTATTTATGATGTAAATTTAGGTGTACATTGATTTTTGAAGCCTTGTTTTGAATTATCAGAGCCAGGCGAGTGTCAAACTAGTCAAATACGCCGACATTGACAATTATGTCATTAAGTCATGAATGTAGGTGCCTTAGTTTTAAAACGAATCTTGAAACTCACCCAGTGAATATTGATCTCCAAAGGAAACTGGTTAACGAAGAATGCACAACGAATCCAAGCAGTACAAGATCTTCATCTTGAACACCTTACTTTAACGAGAAGCTTTTGAAAACTTTTAACTCTTGTATCGCCTGGTGCGTTTCTCACTTTTAACATTTCAATTTCTTTCAATTACGGATTGAATCGCGTACAAATGCAACGATTGAACTGAAAAATTATGCAAAGTGTTTGTTATTTACTCAAAATGCAAATGTTTTGTTTTGCCAAGCATACTTGATTCGGTTATATTTTGTTTATCGTAAATACAATCTGGTTGTGTTTTGTTTTGTTGACTACAAGGCAATAATGACTTTGTTTAGTTTGCGTTTTAGTTGTTTTTGATGTTTGGGGACATCAACGTCGTGTCTGTAAACTTTTGAAGTTTAAATTATCAATTGGTAAGTGTTTGAATTATAATTTGTGTTAAACACTTTGCATAACATTTAAATTCCATACACCAAAACATTCGTTAAGTCCTTAAAAAGTAAAATAGTTGAAGCAAATGCAGCGTGACCGAAGCGAACTGATAGAATGCTAAATATGATATGCTAGAAATAAACGATGACGATCGGATTAATTTTTGGTATTGTAGACGAATTCGATATATATAAGATAATAGAGAAAATAATGATATATATATTTAAATTTAATATTTACTGGCGAACACATCCCGGGACTAACTTTCGCGGCTGGCATTGTAAGCCAATCAAATCCGAGTAGCAGTCGAACGACGAAACGCAATTCGCGGCGATTCTTTCATTCGGTCCACAAAATGTTATCAAATGTTAACAATATCAAACAATGTGCGGATTAATAACTAAACACAAGCAATATAAGTATGAAAAGCAATTAATATACAACGATCATATATAAGTACAACGAAGTGTTAAAGTAAATTTTATTCCATTTTATGCGATGATGCAAAGCAATAAAAGCGACGCAAAGAAATAAAAGCAATACTATGTAATTAATAATGTACCTAATTGTTTGACGCCTTGGTATTCAAAGTATTCAAGTAACAATGTGTATTGTGTGAAAGAGGCGGTAAATTACGTGTGAGTGTTTATAAAAATATTCCGATTCAAGAAAGCAATATGCAAATACAACGACATCGAAAATATCTAAAAAGCAATAACAACGAAATTTACATTTACATCGAAAAAATACGAACAAAAACAACGAAATGAAGACACAAACAACAAAACATCGAACGAATGCAATCGAATTTGCTGACGACAACAAACGCCCGGTAAGGAAGCGCTCGGGATATGCCGGGTATTCAAAAGCAATAATCACAGTAGTCGGGCCCCCACGATGTCGATCGATGCAATGCGATCGCACGCCGCGCGGGGTCCGAGGAACATAGCAATATAGGAAGTAAGCGATGAAGAAAATTAACTTTAACGCAAAAAAATAACGCGTTGTGCGTAAACTTTAACAGTAACACAAAAAACGTAACGAAAATAAAAAAAACTGTAGCATTTAAGAGCTCTCTCACACCACGTAGCGAGGTGTTTTTTTAGCGGTGGCGGCGGCGTTTCGTCTTGTCAATTTTTTGTCATATTTTCGAAGGGGTGTAAACTGATCGGAAAATAAACAAAACCAAAAATTACTAGTGAAAACAAAACAAACATCTTTTGTTTTTGTAAAACATAAAACACTAATGATCGGTATCAATTAGTTTGTTAGTCAATTTATTAGTCAATCTAGTCGATTAAGTAAGTGCCGAAACGCCGCCCCCGAATTTGAGTCGAGTCATAGTTTAGCGGCCTGCCTATCGATTAATCTAATAGCAATATAGATCAGCAATAGACTTATACAATTATGATTATTATACATGCATAAAAATTATATAAAAATATATTAATTAATATAAATTATACACTATACAAATATATTCTATTTAAAAAAGATAAATACAAGTAAATGATGAAAAAAAATTACAAAAAAATTGATGATGATTGGAAAGTGAAATGAAACTCTGAAAGAAGAGAGAGAAATGTTGTGTGTGGTGTGGAGGATGTGACAACGAGCCGCCAGATTCAAGTGGAGTGAACGAATGAATGACAACGCGTTCGAAAGACGGGCGTTAATTATAATCAAAGTAACACGATACATAGTTTGCCCTTAGGGCAAATAATATGTTGTATTATGTGTTTAAAACTCGAACCTACCAACTTATTATATAGTTTTAACTAAAGATGAGATGAATAATGATGAAATAAAAAAAGTATTGTAAGTAGAGATTGAAAAAAATTTTAGACAATTTATTATTATCGAATTATTTTGACGTTTTAAGCGAATATTAATAAAATATTAAATTTAACACAATAATAATATTAAACGCGAGCGACATTGACATTGATCTAACAGCTGACACTAATACATTTTGGGAATCAGGAAGAACGATCGGTAAGATACCGGATGAAGTCTCAACCGCAACAAAACTTTATTCGTGCGTATTAATTGTAATTTTTTGCGCTTCAATGCGTGAGCCTTGCCAAAAAACCAACAAACAAATAACTAAATAATTAAATAAACAACAATGCAAACTACAAGCGACGGAGTGAATTATTTGGTGTTTTATCACAAAATTAAAACAACATTTTGAGCTAAAAGTAATAAACTTTTTGTTATAAAGTTTAAAAAGTTACAAATACCAAGTGTAAAGAAAGAGCGAATCATGCGGAATATGTCAATAAATAACAAACAAACAGTCATTGTAACACGGGATGTTTTCAACAATTACGAGAGTAGTTTTTGGGTTAGAACTACAATCTGCCGATGACAACATGGCTAACGTATCTTAATATTTTAAATCGGGATTAAACTCTCGCAATCTGTTGAAAATGTTTGGTGATGCGGCAATTTTAAACAAACAACAAGGAAGAACTTTAAAGCGAAATATGTCTGTGTAAACTTGCAGTCCAGTAATCTTGACCACAATATTTATTATTGTATAACACTACATAATATAGTAAGTTTTGTATTATATATTTTCATAATAAATAGCATTAGAAAAGAATACACACGTTGGTTGTTGATTTGTGTCTAGTTTTTCAGGGTTTTTTCAGGTTTAGGTTAATTATTTCGTGTCTTGCTTTCAATTCTTTAAACTATCACTTTGATGTGTTGACTTATCTATAAAGTGTCGAGGTGTGGTTGTGGTAGAGTTGCTGTCATCTTCATTTTTTCAAAGGAAGTGTTGCTTTGATAAAAATGTACATGCAGCTCAAACACCTTAAAGAACGTGATCAAGGTGTGAATTTATCAAGTGGCGACACCTAGTAGTGGGTAGTCAAAGGATGGTAAGTGAATTATTCGTTTTTTTTTATAATATAAAACTGGGATTAATTTAAGTTATAAATATAAGAACTTTAGTTTAAACTTACCGCATGAATATAAAAATCTTTAAAGGAAAGTGGTTTTTGTTTGGTGCGTTTGTTACTTTTAACATTTTGTGTTTTGTTTTTCACGGCACTCTAAATTCAATACTGTTTTGTTTTTCATGTTAATGTTGACGTTGTTGATTTTAAGATGTTTAAATCGAGAGTGCTGTGAATTTTGTTTTACGTAGTTTGTTGGAATCAACAACGTATTGATTCAGTGGAAAGTTCTATGGTTAATTGTTTAACAGACACTTTGTGCTTTTATTGTTGTTGTGTGTTTTCTTCACTTCTACATACCCCAGGAAAAACAAAACAATCCTTGTAACTGTAAGTACGTACCTAGAACTTTTTTAAAGCATTATTATATTTTATAAATCATAAAATGAATGATTGTGTGTTTTTCGATGTACAAACATTTGTTGGCTGGCCGTATTTCCAACTCGGGATTGAATTAATGCGGATATTTTCGAATTCCCACTTTGATTTTATTGTGTTTTTCTTTGCCCGAGCGCTGCGTATTGTTTTGTTTTGTTTGCGTTTCCACTAGAAAAATCCATTTGCCTAAATGGCCTATCCATTAACTAGTTTACAAACAAATACACATAACGGCCACCGCGCTATTGATTTATGACTTTCTCTATGTCCATGACTCTCTGCACCGAAAAAATCATTTGCCAGAATCTACCACCAACTAGAAACTCTACCTTGAAGTTTTACCTTCGAACATTTCGTAACAGGAAAATCACAAATATGTATTTAATACTACACATATTTTTTGATACTTCCAAACAACTATAAATATATTGTGTGTGTGTGCAGAGAGCGAAGAGTATAAAGTTTTGCACTGTTTCAAAGTGAAAAATAAATGCGTGCGATTAGGATTGGTGCCACTGCGATCGTTCAAAAACTGCGCCGCACCACAAATTAGCGTGATTTATTATGCGACGATAAATTATAACGACACGCTGAGCCTATCCTCTAAAGAACGGATTACGATTGCGGCGGAGGGCTATTAATTGATTGATTTTTTTGTTGTCAATGTAGGGCTGGGAAAAATACTCGCGGTCGGCATTATCGAAAGCCACCAAGGTGGAATGCGGCAGCACAGGGTCGTTGTACTAATTAATTACTTTTTCGTGAATTAATGAATGAGGTCGTTTCGATATTAAGTTTTAATTAATCGAGACGACGCGGACTGATCGAAAAGTTAATTATATTTTGATTTGTGCCAATATTTTTAAAGTGGCAACAAGTTTTTTTTAAGGTTAAAACTTTATAACCTAAAATTCGTCTTTAAGTTTGTAATAAACTAATTCTAGTAATGCATCAAAACCAGTTTGTTGTTGGTACGACAGATTAAGGCATTCGAAGTTGATGAAAAACGATGGATTGGCGGTATACGCCAAGCGCCGCAACGTTGTGCCGCCACCACCGCCGCCGTCGCTCCGCAGAGATGCGTTACATAAAGAAGCGCCCTCGTTTGATTAATAGCGCGCCAAATCGGTGATTGATTCATTAATTAGCAGGCTTGCGAAGAATTTATATTCGGGCAAGTGCACTCTATAACCAAACATGATTTGGTATCGTGTATTTGGACATTAAAAAATTCAATTTCAAGCAAAACGAAATATTATTTTAGTATTAACAGCTGTTATTGATGATGATGACCAGTTTTAATGTAAAGTTCATCTACCCTTTCTATACCCTTCGTTTGTTCGGTAATTAACATTATCATCTATAAACTACCATAAGGCTACCGGTAGTTGGTCGCATACATTTTTAAATATTTAGTTATACTTGTTGAATTTCAGTGAACGAGTTTGGCGTTTTTGGGTCGTTCACCGCGTTCGTTGTATTGGTTGCATCTGCATCCTAGAGTTGTCTAGGCCTTGGGCATGTTAGGGTGTTGAAGCTAGACGTAGAATATGAAGGGTGAGTTTTGTACACGCACGATATGGAATATTGTACTTTCACTAATTCGAATTAGGTGATAACCGTATTGCACGTTCTGTCGGCACAGCGCGTTGCGCTAGTGAGCAACGACGCACCTGGCGAATTCAACAGCTGACCCTAGGGGAGCGAGGGAGCGAGGGTTTGAGCACCACCCAACAACCTACTGTGCGTTGTATACCATCTGCATGTGTTGTGTTGTGTGTACGGAAATTCGTTACGATTGAATTTGAGTATGACATTATTCTTAGTATTTAATAAGATTTAAAATGACTAGTCGCTTTTAGGGGTTGAAATAACATATAGAACTTTATGAGGTTTAGTGGTTAAGGGTTAAGGGTAGATGAACAGAATTTTATTTTACATATTTATTAATTAACAATTGATAATTTCTAAAGGATTAAATTAATACCAAAAAAAGGAAACTTCCTACTCAACTGAAATGCGTACACTTTTGATATGAGTTTGCTGGTAGATAGAAATGTGTGCGTGTTGTTTCCCTGTCATCGTCTCGGCATTGTGTTGCGTCGGATAACAATGACGAGCGCGCATGCTGAAGAAGCACACAGAAGTGGTTGACAGATTGCGCCTCGACACTCGAAGAGCTTCCTGCGCGCCACTTCCACCTTCCGCGTTTGCGACCACGCGTCCAGACACCGGGATGAAACCGTACTCGAGGATATGACATACAATATCTCCATTAGAAGCACGCGCGCGTATTCTGGCACGTCGCACTCGACGCGGCTTTGTCGCCAGTGCAGGAAAGCAGGCGCGCGAGTGCATTATTTATCGGCGCAGCTTTCAAGTGTCATTAGAAAGTAGAAATTTGCGAGCCGCATCGCGAGACAGACGAACGCAACAAGCATTCCGGAGCAAGAAACTATTGTTTCCTCAAGGTCGTGGTCGTGCAACACATCCATGTGGGGTTCCAACAGGATCCAACTGGTTTCAACATGTGAGACGCCATATTGATTAAATGCTAGGAGATGTATAAGTCGGCGCGCGTGCGGTTGTGATGCCGTACATGGAAAATACATTTCGATTTGAAACTTTGGTTGACATTAGTTAGCATATACATGAACCCGAGAATCGGATACGTCATCGTTTGGACTCGCAATTATCGGATTATACTTAGTTTGATCGGTTAATCGCCGTAAATAGATATGTTCTTCGGAAACTAGGCGGCATTCCGCTGTCGTATGGAACACTCACAACGTTGGATTAGGGATTAGGTCGAGCGGGGGACACCTCGACCGTCCACAAACTCACGCCTGACTACGATCAGCAAACGCAATGCACCTAGCAGCGGCAGCAAACTTTCGGGCTAGATTTAACGGCATCCGACTCTTGCAATATTAGCAACCTCTCGAGTTTTCGAGGATTAGCATTCAGGAAGCCATTAGCTAAATGACGTGATGTATCTCCTGATTACCCGCGCCTGGTCGACGCTCCAAGGAGCGTCTTTTTAAATTCTGCGGCTCCCGTCTGCCGGAAAGACTTGGAAACATTTGACACTATCGCAACTACACGCGCAACTATACGAACTGATAAATTAATCAGCAGAATGTATCAACATTACTTAGGTCCAAACGTATTCAGTGTTTCAGCGATTCTCGGCAGTGGCACAATACGAAAAGTTGGATTCAAAGCTGGTAATGCGTTATGTGTACATGCTGAACAAGGTTATCAACTTTATTTAGCTAGGAATACAAAACATCAAAGACATATTTCAAACAGAAAAAACAGTTATGTGCCTTTAGAGGACAACATATTAAAATGATCTATTTTTTACTGTGCGAGTAATAACAACCGTTACATTGTTGGTATCCGTGGTACGAACTGTACCAATCATGACTACAACCGGAGCAAGATTGCCTTTGATACGAACAGCTTTCTTGATGGCAAACACGCCTGTTAACGTATTCCCGAACTCCACAACTTTCATATTGGCAAGGGTTATAGGCTCTATAAACATTATGAGTCACACATTCATGACCACAATGTCTAATAGGAGCACAGTAATTGTATAAACACGGTTGAATAATATTACAACAATTTACCGATGCAGTCGAAACTATAGATGTTGATGATCCTTGTTGCCCTGGTTGTCCTGGTTGTCCTGGTTGGCCTGGTTGGCCTGGTTGGCCTGGATGCCCTGGTTGTCCCGGTCGTCCTGATTGCCCAGGATTCCCTGATAAACCTGGTGGCCCTGCTGGTCCTGGGGTACCAGAAGAAGTTCCAGGTGGTCCAGGGGGACCTTGTAGACCAGGTGGACCTGGCGGCCCAGGTCCTGTTGAAGGATTAGGTACTAAGGGTCCGCTTGGTGCTGGTATAATGTGTATTGTATTAATGTTTGTGTTACTAACATTGACAGGCACCTTAACTGTATTCATATTATTCAGGGTGTTGGATATATCAATTGGTACTGTTATATCAGAATCCAAAGTATTTGTGACTTGATTGTGTGACGTTGTCATTGATGGTGCAGACGGTGGACCAGGCGGAGGTACTGAAATTATTGGTGGTGGTGCTGGTGTTGCTGGAATTCCTGGTGGTGCTGTTGGTGGTGGTGGTTGTGGCCATGATGGTATTGCGACCGGGACACATTGACAACTGCAACAGTTGCGTACTGGACGTGGACAACAATCACATTGATTGTAACATCCCCAAGTATATGGCAGGGTTACCACTAACAGAACTAGGAACCCCAATGCGAGTTTCTGTAAGTATATATTACATTAATAAATAATAAATAATTTAAGCCTTAATGAGATACATACCATGTTCGTACCACACTAGACTTTATCTAATAATGTAATAAATTCGCAGCTTGGTCGCTTTAAATAGAATCAGGATACATTTTTAGATTGAGCAATGTGCATGTTATGTAACATAAACTATCAAAACATAGAATGTTGCATTACTAGAATGTTTAATTAATTTTTGTTAATTTCATGGACAATGTTGTTATCGCTAGAAACACCATCGCTGAGATTGCACCACCATACATTGCAGGCGTATCGTGACTGTCGTTTGATTTCTTTTTTCTTTAGCACTCCTACATGTCGCATCTGCCGCTTTTGTTTTATGTAAATGTGTGTTAGTTTCAGCGCACACCCTGCAAGCCTTGCAGCTCTCAATGACCACTTGTGGCTACCACGTTCGCACTTCACATGCACACCTCGCGCGAAAAGGGGACACTGTACGACACGTATCGACCACCGCCAACAGCCACCCCCAGGCAAGTATCTTATACATGAGGATCTATGCATGTGTGTGTTTGGGGGGTGAGTGAGTATGCACGCAACGCGACCGACAGGAGTGGCGTGTGCAGAAAAGCGTCGTGCTCGAGGGTCATCCGCAATCAGCTTGTTGAGCAAGACGTGCAGCTCGCGTGTGCAACTTTAATGAACGTGGATTTTTTTTCTACCAGCGCGCTGATAGCGTGAGAGTGTTTGCGCCGCGCGCAAATCGGAAACGCATCGTCGATGCGAACCAGGCTAAGTTATTGTCGGCTAAATTTAAACGACCTTTCATTCAAATGTTAACATTGACTGCCGGGTTTGAATTTTAAGATTCGATGTCATGTTATCGCAGTATGTTTGGTATGTCCTAAGCTAGTTACAGGCCTAGTTACAACCTTGAACTGTCACTTGTTGATGTTTGTTTTAGTCGTTATTATTCACATTTGTAACAATAACGGAGTGTACGAGTATTATCGGATGTTTTGGTTTTGAAACTTGCGACAGAAACTAAGGAGCGTGATTATTTATCGATTTAGTTCGTGTTGTACACAATAGGAGTATTAATTTTTCCGGCACATTTGCATTGCGTTATTGCGAACATTTTAAATCTCTTGCACTAGAGTTGGCAGTAAATTTGCCGCCTCGGCGGCGACGCAAACACAGTAGCGTCCCGGAGGGGCCAAAGTGCACAGAACGTCGAAAATCGCGGCAATAATTGCGCGATAAATTTCCGCCTTTATATGATTATGCTGAACCGAACGGGGCAATAAATATAAATATAAAATAAAAATGGGAAATCGTTATCGTGCACAACCATAAATAATTGTATGTCTAACATATTTAATTTATTGTGCTTGAACTTAAACATTTTTTTCAGCATAACTTGAGTTAAACACAATTATTGCGCCGCAATGAACAATTATTTTTCACCACATTCTCACTGATAAATCACACACCCTTTATTTATACCCTTCATTTGCACTTTTTTCTAATCAAGCGTTCTTCGCCGGCTTTATTTGTACATAATACCCGATGGTTTGGTCGAAAAATCGACGCGTGGCTTATTTGTGCTTGCTTCTTTCTCCATCACCAACCACTGTTTGTTTTATTCTTTATTGGCCCGTCGTCAGCAATATGGACCATAGCAATCGCGGACACGAAGAGAATCGAATGGCGCCGTTATTACACACCTTTTTATTCTCCGATCGTCAGCATCCACAAACCCAAACCTGGCGCAGGGGCGAGCGAGTCCGGTCTATCGTAAAATCCACGGCCGCGGTTGCTCCCAACGGAATCAAGTTTATTCCGCCTCTTGGACGCTTGCCGCCATTCGAGATGCGATAAAAGTTATGGAATAAAATTTCACGCAACATCCGTTAGGATGAGTGTGACATGTTGCGAGGCTTGGGATCGGCTGGAATGCTAACAAATGTAAAAATAATTCCACTGCATGAGTTTGCAATGTAAAGTTTGCGAAATAATGTCAAGGACGGTGCCCTTCTCGACGAGGAGGAATAACATTTTTAGAAAGACGGTTTATATTGTGCGGGGCACTTTTGCGTGATTATACTATTTCTTCTTCTCCTAAGACTCTCGCTCGCCTGCAGGGGACCGCAACGTAAAAGTTTTACAACGCATTACAACGTGAAAGTTTATTAAAGAAGCTCGCGGTGAAAATATATGGCAGGTACGCGTGCGAGATTTGTTCCATGACTTGGGGTAGTAGCCACCGGTCGAGTGGGAGAGGAGACATCTCTGGTTTTCCAGCTTTGCAGCAGCGACTTACGTGCGGGCCCGTAGTAAATTTTCTCGAGCAACTTCTTTCCTTTTTACCATTCCACCACCGCGAACTCGTGCTCGCGCTCAAAGTGGTATCGTGATTCTTAGTCAGCACATTATTGAAGTGCTCTTTCATTTCGCCACGAAATGCCCACGCTTCCGCTTCCCTTTACCACGTTCACACAAACGCGATGTGTGAGGGTGGAGAGTAAATTGAGAACACGCCGAGTACAAAAAAAGCAACTATTATGTGCTATATGTATCGGGGCACAAGCGTGTGTTTTGTGTAGCATATTAGGAGGTTAGGGGGTGCTGGAGTGAGGTTAGGTAAGTACGCGTGATCGCTAGCTGATCGGAGCGCGTCTGGTGTGTCATTACCTCTCGTGCGCTAAGTAAGCAACTAGGGCCGAAATGAATAATATATCCACCGTATCCGGTGTATCGTGTATCGCCGGCCGATTGTTAATAGCCAACCGATATCGTTCGTATCAATTATCGTGCACGCTGGACTGACTAGGCACGTATCACTTCAAGGCAGGTTGCCATTATGATCCTACCGGGAAACGATGGTTATTTATTTAATAGCAACGTCCGCAGCTTAACAACAACACATGGTCAATAATAATAACCTCTAAATCTTTTTAATCCTTCAAAAAGTTATCAATTCCTATTGATTCGTTTTGTATTAAATTTTATAACCTATGATTGCAGACCCACAAGTACTTACGCGTATTTGAAGGAATATTGAACTTCGTAGGGAAAATCCAACACCTGGAATAAGAAAAATTACGTCCTAAGCATAAAGTGCTGCGTCTTGGAGGGTGGTCGAATAAAACATCGCGCGTAATTGGTAATTTGTTGTGAGCGCACGGTGGGCGATAACGATGAAAGATAAGGCAATGATAAATATAAATACAAATACTCATAAATTGCCATGCGGTCGCGCGCTGCGCCGACATAAAGTTGCGTTAACTTGCGCTAAGCTCCGCGGCAAACAATCCCGCTGATGCCGGCGGCAGTGCGCCGCTCCCGGCTACTCCATCGCCGCCGTCAACGAAGAGAGCAGGGAAAAGTAGAAAATATTACAACGCGATGAAACACCTCTCGAAAGCAAATCGTATAAAATGGGAGTATTCTGGCTGTCATGTTTAATACCAAACAAGGCCATAACATAACATAACTTAAAATAATCTAACATAACCTTAAAAAACCTAATACACCTAAAAGAACTGAACTTTAATTTACAGAAATAAAATGTAAAGTTATATAGTAATTAAAATGAAAACAAACAAATAGTTTGATAGATTAAATTGTAAATTTAACATAAACAACGTTTTGTTGAGGTTATGTTTGCGTGCGCTTGGTACAGAAGTACAATAGGCTTGTCGCTTGTTTTGAAAACAGGTCCGCACCTATTGTTATAGTTTAATATGCATAACAATTAAAGTTGGTTATAGGTTTTGCGTTTCGGCGTATCGGGAAGTTCACGCCATCCGCTGATAATTAAAACTTGGCCATTGTTTTTGAGACGGGCGCATAACGCCGATCGTAAAGATTGCATGCAAACAAGTTTGCAGATAAGCTGCGCGAACGCGCGTTTGCCCTCGCCCTCTCGCGCTTGTTTAATAAAATGCAGATAAAGAAGTATTGTTGTTGCTCACCGCCAACGCCGCCGCCTTCACTTTTCGCGAAAATGATGCAGATATGACTGGACTTTATTTCCGAGCACAACAAATGGTAATCATCGCTTGTAATTTGCCACTCAGATGTAAATTGAAGTGATGAAATTATAGCAGATGGCTTTTAAAGTTAAGCGAAAGAAATAAAAAGTTAACTCTATATTTTATATTTGCACAAATTATCAGATGTTATGATTTTATTTCGAACAATTCTCCTCACAAAACACGAGAATGATATCAATTGTTTTGTTTTGTCAGGGTATTCTTGATTTTTTGTTGTGCTTTTGTTTTGTGGCAAGCAAAACAAGTTGGCTGCGACTTGTTAGTTTTTGTTTTATTGTAGTGGCGAGTTAAGGTACTGTTTTGGGTATGGAGTTTTAAAATTAAAATTTTAGTGTTTCGGGGGGAAATTCACTAGTGAAATTGTGTAAAAATATAAAGGTTTTACATCAGTCGAATTCATGAATTTTGCGATGCTTCTTGAAGGTATGCTTTTACTGTATTAAGCTTTCTGTAGTTTTACACTGCGTGGAAGCGCAGCGCACAAGGGTGAAAACCGAGGCCGTTAAAGAAAGATTAGTAAATTGGGTTGCGCACACTTTACGTAACACGCACGACGACGACGACGACGTGGAAACAAAAATCAAGTATGAAAAGGGTAAAAAGTCGAGCAGACGTCGGAAGCGACAGTCCCTCGATGCGTTCGCCGCGTTTTACCAGGAAATCTCAGCATGCAATATTCACGCCGGCGGGCGGCTGGGCGTCGGCATAAAAGATGCACGCCGCTTTTCCTAAAAAGGATTCCACGCGCGTTTGAAATATCAACCGGTGGAACATAAATGTTTAAGGAGCCGAATCGATCGCGCGACTCGTGTGCGTGCCTGCAATGGGGGTCCTGCTAAAATATAAATCAACTTATTGCCACTGGCACTTTTCGTTTTGGATTGGCGAAAGTGATCGAAGCAACGCCGCTCAATTTGCAGAACAAACGAATTCGATAAAGGACATCGCCGTTTGCGGACGGCGTGCGATCTGTAATGTGTAAGTCGATGAATTATGAATATTACATGGCTCATGGCGGTTTACACCCCGCGCGTGTTTGGGTTTTGCGATGCTCGTAAAGCGCATTTAATGGTCAATAAAAATATTCAATTTTCCAAGATGTCCGCGACAAAAAAACCAATATTCAAGAATTCAATTTTACTTAGGCAAACTTTCTAGCGTGGGGGGTAACGATTTTAACCTCAAATCATACAACATAACCTCAGTTTGGCGCTGGTAAATTTCAAAACTATGGTAACTGCAATTACGTCACACGCACACTGGTCGAAATGAAGTTATAATTATGTGGTAATGTCAGCAATAATGTTTTATCGTTATTGCGTTGCGCTCCCAATCGGAACGTGCAGCAAACGTTGCCGCCGACGTCAGCTCGTGCTCGTATCGCAGTTGTCGCTCTGCGATGTGCATTACCCTTGCTTGCTATGGCGGCGGTGGCATCAGAGTTTTTCCCTCTGGGAGCAGCGATGTATCGAAAATTGTCGGGGACCTGTTGCGATTTAACATTCAAACGGTGTTCGTATGAGCGTCACGTCCCGCTTTTATTAGAGCCATCTTTGCGACTGCTACAGAGACGAAAAAAGCGCAAAAAATCTACCCCGCGGCAAGCGGCAGAAAGCAAGCTGATAAAAAAATGCTAGGAATTGTCTTCGTACACAAATGTAGAACCTCCTTTTTTCTTATTCCAGACCTACGCTCACATAAAATAAAAACAACAGATTAAAGCACATTACAGAATTGTTTTTGATATTATATTTGCTGTTTGGGAAGTGTTTATTTTTATTAAACATGTTTCTGTTTTTCTTTCAGTTTGTAGCAACAGACAATGTCTTGGAAAAATATCTAAATCCAAAATCTTGCATTCCACAACGTCGTCTTTCGTCGTGGGAATCCAACGAATGCGCATTATTTATAAATACGTTATATCAGTACGGCATAAATAAAATCTACAGCATACGGTATATTTTATTTATCCGAGAAAATACATTTTTATACCTCAACCTGTTTGAAAACGCGAGGCTGGCGTATGAAAAAGTAATATCGTGCATGCGCGTATGTAATCTTCCAAAAATCCTTTAAATGTAGCGTGACTCGAATCCTCCACACAGCATTGGAAGGAAACTATAAGAAACCATCGGTACTTGTACGTGTACTTAGGGGTACATCCGTGGACTTACCCGCCGAGATGTTGACTTGCCTCCGACGAGTGTTGCAGCGAATATTTTTATTTTTATATTCATAAATGTTTGCAGGTACGCACTTTACTTACCTTTTTCTATTCAGGCTAGGGGGCCGGCGCTGAATTTGTTGAGTTTTCTTCAATATTTGTATGTTTTCTCGACGCGCGCGCAAATATGTCGAATTGCAGACTCGCAGCAGGCGTAAGGGCAAAAAAACATGCGCCTCGAGTGTGTGCTCGTACAAGTATGTTTGAATTTGAATTGAATGAAGCGTGGAAGGTTTTGCTTCACGTTGCCGTCTTTGAATAAAATGTGTAAGAGTGTATTTTTTCGCATTCTTTGTTGGTTTGCTTTGCGCGTCGAGAAGCAGAGCAAAAAGCGATGAAAATAATTTGGTAACATGCGCGAGCGTTGAATATTATGTGAAGCACGTTCTTCGCGATATTTATACGCGTTTTTTTTCAGTTTTGTTAGTTAAACGCTTGCTATTGAAATTTTTGTATGTTTGAATACAAACTACAAGAAGCAATATAAATATTTAAGTGTTTAAAGAGTAACTGGTATTATCTTGTAATATTATTAAATGATTTTACTATCATCGTAGGATGTCAATTGTTTTTTTTATTAAAGCTTTCTAGATTCGCATAGCACGCTGCTTTTTTGTTTATGCAGATCAAGAGTGCTGTGATGTTTAATATTTCTGGAAGTAAATGTGCAGGGGTAGATATAGAACATCAGAAAATGAAGAAGACATTCAGAAATTAATGATGGTCAGAAGTGGATTTACACTAGGGGCAGTCGGGGCTAGTGCCCAGGGCGGCAAATTTTCTAGGGCCACAAATATTAGAAAGTAAGAAAACATTTTCTATGCAATATATAATTAACTAATGTAGCTTTGTGTTGATTGAAGATGTATATCGCACACAAAACTTACTCACCTCACCATATTATCCAATTCTCACGTTCTTATTTTTAAATTATAGTTAAAGAGTTGTTCTTTAACGTATGACCAAATTCAAGCCGAAAAACATCCCCGAAGTATTTTATTTTTGCCTTCAAAGTTGGTTAATTTT